>VDFB02203755.1:0-20487 GCA_007258455.2 Sequoia sempervirens | reverse complement strand
TAAAGGAGCGGGAATGGGATGGTTGGATCACTTGAATTCACCGTCTCCAGAGGATATGACCGAGGCTCTGAACTCTCGGGTATACACCGGGATAAGGTTGGTACAAGCAAACACTCTACACGGTAAACTAGATCTGAGATCTGCCAAGGAGGAGGGACTCCTATCCGAGGTATGAGCTTTAAGAAATAGCTTACTAGAAACAACAGAATCACGATGCTTTGGCCAACGAGCTTGCTAAGGAGGAGGGACTCCTATCCGAAGTATGGCTTGGAAGTCAATACATTATACAACATCAAACGATAACTGTCAATAACAAATATCCAAGGAGGAGGGACTCCTATCCGAGGAGGGAAATGAGACAACAAGCTATTAAACACAAGACGTAGACATAGCTCAAATAAGATGATCAAAATGCAAGCGCCTTCTGATATTCTTCTTCAATGCTTCATCAACGAACTACAAAAGTTGGGAAAGCAAAGGCACGAAATCATGCACAATTACAATCATCCAACGAACTCTCATCCAAGAGTGAACAAATATTCGCTTTCAAAGTGTTGGCAACAATGGCGCAGCAATTTTGCATAGCAAGTAAAGGTTAAACAAACAATGAGCCCAAGGCTCTTATTTATAGAACTCAAAGGAGTGGGCAACCCCAAAATCTCCTTGAGTTAACAATGAGTTCTTGCTAATCAATTAGCAAGATTTATTCCTAAAAAGGGGGAACAAGCAGTTAACTGGAAAACTACTTCAGTTAACTGAAAGTCAACAAAGAGTCAATTGGAAACTACTTCAGTTGACTGAAAGCAAACTAAAGGTGAACTTAAATGTAAAGTATCCCTCCAAAATAGACATCCACATTTAGTGGAGATCTAAGATCCACGAATCATGGAAGCCAATTAGACATCCTTAATTAGTGGGATCTGACAATGCATGATTTAAGGAAAGTGGAGTTAAACTTGAAAAGAAGCATCAAGTTAACTCCAACTACATTTAATAGCATCTTGAGTTGACTTGGAAAGAAGCATCAAGTCAACTCAAGTCTCATGAATGCCACTTGGAGGGTGTATGGCGTCCTTCTCTTGGTGCAATTATAGTTCGCCACTTGTCAGCAGTGTCTCTATCCATTGATTGACTTCATTAGCTTCTGGGGAGTTAATGCTCTGTAGAATGATGACGTGGCGTCGCAGCATGATCTCACTCGTTGTGAGCTTATTTCCAAAGTCAATGCATTGAGATGCTGCCTCTTCTAACTTGGTTGATAAAGCTGCTACCTTAGCCAGCCTGCAACCCTCTGGATCATCAAGAAAGGTACTGCGGATGACATCTCTGAACTGGTTCTGTACAGTCACCAACTCGACGTATTCTCCTCCTTCACGCTGATATTCCATGCAAGGGAAAGATATTACCAACATTCTTGCGAAGTTGATAATAGTGGCAACCACCCTTCTATAATCAATCATCTCTACTGAATGAGCGTCGTAGGCTTTCACCTTATACGCTAATTGTTCTTTCCAAGCAAAAAGATGTTGCTTGTTTTCTTCAGAGTATACTGATTGATATGCTAATTGCAAATCTGCAATTGTGCTTTCGTCTTCAAGCCTCTTTTCTGCAATCCTCTGTTCCGACTGCTGGATCTCCACACAAAGTTCATGTGCTCTATCCCGTAACTGGTATAGGTTTCCCAGTACGCATCTACCCTTGAGAACAAACTCTTCCACCTGATTTCTCAAGTGTTTGTCGAATGTTAACAATTGCCGATGATTCTGTTCGGCGGGGAGATCTAGTAGTCCTGCTGGTAAGGCTGAGACGTTTGGTGTGCCATGTATCAAGCTGGTTATGTAAGACCTCAGTTTCTGATTTTCAGCCTTTAAGGCTGCCTTTTCTTTACCATCCTTGGCCATTCTTTCTTGTGCGCTCACCGAAGCTATTCCGAGAAGATCCGCCTCCACCTGTCGTGTAGTCTTCCCAAGGTTAAGTTGAGACAAAGTGTAGTCCTCTACTTGAACCTCGTGTATGCTTTTCTCTACTGGTGGAGCGGCAGTCTCTATGATGATCTCACATTCTACATTCCTTTCTATGTGAACTTAATTCTTCAACCTTTTTGCCGGCGTGTCCTGTGGGACATGGTCGAATTCGGTAAAGTCAAGTTCATAGGATGGTTTCTCCCTCTTCCTTCCTAGGAAGCCTTCGAGCCAAATAGAATCTCGACGAACTTCACTAGGAGGGACGTGAGGCCCTCGAACGCTAGATGTGTGAGACTGTGCTGGAGCAATGTCTCTCGGTGGCGAATCCAAGTCGATGAGGACTTGTGTATGTTGTGACACTGGTGATGTAGGCGGCTCTGTTTCCATAACAGGCACTGTCTCTGTTGCTGCTTCTACTGTTGTTGTTTCCGCCATTGGCTCAGCCACTGGTTCTTCAACAACTACTGCTGCTGGTTCCTCTGTGATAACTTCTGCTGAATCAGGGGTAGCAGTCTCTACTCTCTGTTTTGGGGCAGCAATACCCATGATTATGTCAGGACTATGTGTGGCTTTCTCCACTGGTGTCCTCTGTGTTCTAGGCTTTGACATCCTCATCCCTCGGGGAGGATTGCACCATTGTTTCTGTCTAGGTTTCCTTCTTGAAGTGGAAGGTGGTGTAGACTAAACCTGTGGCGGCTCTGTTCTGTGAGGTATCACCTTCCCAGAATTCTTGCTGTCGAGATAGAGTTGGCTATTTCTAACCACTCTACTCGTTCTTTCTTCTATAGATGTGTCTTCTTTGGCATACCAATCCACTCTCGGGAGCGGTTGGGAGTCAACTGAATCTGCGAAGAATGAGGGGAGAATGATTTCCCCTTCATCATCTGACAGGCCCTCAATGTCTGCTGACATGAAATCAGCAATTTGTGGGAGTCTGAATCTGCTGTAGTTCCTTCTTCGCACTTCATACTCGTCTTTACAATTCACCCAATAATCTTCCATAGAAGACTTATGTGACGAGTGTTGCTCAAGGTGTGCTGCATAGAGTCCTCTGGGATCATAGGATCTTCTATCAATGAGATATTTGAGGTTAAACCTCGCTGTTTCTTGACCCATCATCTTTGCATCTGCCGCGAATCCACATCTATATAGTCCCATTTCAACGGGAAAGTTAACAGCAGTCTTCCTCTTCAAGCGCAAGTAGACATGAACCTCGGACAACTGCCTCAGGAATTCCATGAAGACTACCCTATCTGAAGGGTATCTTGGTAGCATGGCGGGGTGGCCAATGTAGCCATACACGCGTATGTAGGAGAATGTAGGAAATTGGATGAACCAATCTGCCCAATCTGCCATTGCCTCTCTGGCTGTCTGTGAAATACGCACGTGCATCTCATGGTTAAGCTCACGTACTGTGTGCATGGTGAAGAGATCACTTGTTTTCTTGAAGTGCCTTTCCGCTTGAGTAAACTCAAGACGTGTGAAATGTTCGTGAACCTTCTGCACACCTAAGGTTCCCACATTGTTCAATAACCTGAATTCACCTTGGAAGGCGATCAAGTATACCAGGTAAGAGCACATGTGGAACCTATGAGCTTCCAGATACCCAGTGATTTGTCGGTGGAGTGCGTCACTGATCAAAGTGGCCCAGTCATAGTATTCCCTTCTGCCAATGATTTTAGCGATGACATAGTACATCCATGGCTGGAATTGACGACCATCTTCTTCTCCAGTGATTCTATTGAGTAGAGTGATTAACACTGCGTACTCATCTTTGCATTCTCCTCGTCCCAACGGCTTAGGCAAGTTTGCCTTTGTCACTTTTAGCCATTTTTCGGCCATAATCCTTTGACATTTGTCCTTAGCTGTCTCAAATGCTTTTTCACATTCCGTCAATGATATGACTTTGCTATTAGGATGTGATGGAATATCAAAACATCTTTCGATATCCTGAGGCTTTAAACTGCAAACAATTCTTCCATCTGCTGCTCTGATTTCTCTGGTGGTAGGGTTGTAATGCTTGATACAAGCGATTACAAGCTCTACGCTTTGTAGTGTGATGGGAATTGATGCGGCCTGTAGCAACCCGGATTCTTCGATATTCTGCAATGTTATTTGATTCATGCCTTCTAGCTGCTCCAAATCGACCACCGGATTTACTTGGTGCAGATTTGTGTCAACTGTTTTCAGGTAATCATGGAGTAAGACCGTCTTGGTCTCGTATTGCACCTGGGAGTACTGCATCCTGAAAAACTTGAAGATTGACTGTAAGCTTGACCTAGTTCAGATGATTTTCGGAAACCCTTAAAAATAGCGCCCTGCCGAGAAGTATTTTTCCGGAAAAAATCTGGCACATGGGTTTTGTTCGTGCTTCAATGCTGAACAAACCCAGTTCCTCAGAATTTGGATTCTGAAACTTTTTCGGAAAAACCCCCAAAAATAGGGGCAGCAAGTTTGCTGATTTTGGAAAATTTGTCGAGATGGGTTTCTCCGGAAAATGATGCTGAATCTACCCAGTTGATCTGATCTGATGTAGCCTGTTGCTTTTTCTGTCAGATGCAAGAAAACCTAAGACAAGAAGGGAGGAAATAGACAGAAGGTGGATTGGAAGTTTTATCTGATCTTCTTGAAAAAATCTATCTCTGGTCCAATCCTCAAAATAGCAATCCTTTCCTGCTTCAGATCTGGAAGAAAAATGAAGAACTGATGAAAACCTCCTTCAGATCTTTAATGGCGTCCTTGAGAGCTTGTGGCTGTTTTTATCTTTCAACCTGCAATGAAATAATGAAGTGGGACGCCTTCTCCTTGAATATATATGTTTAAGCTTCAGATCCACAAATTTGGGAAACTGACTCAAGCTCAAAAGGTGATTTGGGCTTGATCTAAAGTTTAAAAGGTGATTTCCACCAATCGTGGAGCATTTTAGCCAACTTTAACTCAAAAAGCTCTTGACTTTAGTCAACAATTGACCCTTGACTTCTTTTAGGCGTCCCTTTTGGTCTTTTGCAAGTTTTTAAAGTATTATTCTCCTGAAAACCCCTCTGTTTGATCCTGAATCTAGCGTTGTCTGTTGATCCTGAGACGTCACGGACACATTCACTGCGGAGCTGGATCCAAACTGGAGAGAAGTGCCTGGGAGACTGTTTGATAAAAAGCTGAGTTTAAGGCTCCAAAAGAATGGGCGCCTTTCCCAAGAAAAGGCGCTTTTGCCAATGCCTTAGTGATTTTTCAATCTTCGTTCTTCAGCTTTTTTGAAATGACCTCTCGTGCCTTGATCTGGATTTTTCGTTGATCGGAGGGTCAGATGATTTAGCTTGATGTCTCATCAGGTACCCAGCTCTGCTTCGCCAAAAATGACTGTCTTCAGAAAACCTGGATTTCGGTTTAGGGTTCCTTTATCTAAGGGCGCCCCTCCTTGAAAAGGGCGCTTTTGCCTTTTAGCCTGATTATTTCTATCTGACAAGTTGCCTACTTTGATCCAGATTATCCGTTGACTGCTCTGTCAGGTGTTGATGCTTGCAGTTGCGTTTCCGAGATCTACTTGGGCTGAGAAAGATATCTTGGGAAGCCTTTTGTCATTTATCAGCATCTGGAGGTCAAGAAAGAAGGGCGCCTTTCTTTTGGAAAGGCTCTTTTTCTTAGAACTTTGTCGTCAACTGTGGTTTCTTGATATTTCCTCAACTGCCTCTTTTTGCTTCGTCGGCAGCTGCTTGTGATCTATTCATCAGATGATCTGGATGTTTGTTTCACTGTTGAGCCAGCAATCAAACGCCGAGAATGACTGCTTTGGATGATCTTACTGACTGCATTTGACCTTCAAAAATCATGGGCGCCCCTGCTTGAAGAAGGCGCCTTTTCAACATATGAGCAATCTCCCCTTCGTAACACCTCCAGAGTTAGTCAAATTTTGACCTTTTTCACTTTCAGGAATCTCCTTCATCAAACAGCATCTTTTTCGACCTTTTCCGCCATGGTGGAGTTGTTGAAGCTTTTGAAGCTTAGCTTTCAGCACCTGGTACTGGCCAATCTGCCATTAATGGCTGTGGAGCTCCTAACTTTGTTCCTGAAAAATAGAAATAGACCCACCAGAGTAAAACTTATCTTTTGATGATTCTGACTTGACCAATGTGATCGTGAAGCCTTTTAAGCCTATCAAAATCATTTTCGATCATTTCGGGAAGGTCCTATTTTCGGGGGATTTCCCTGAAAATAGGGGAAAAACCTGATATTCATTATACACCCGAACATGTTGGTCGCGTGCCAGTGCGCTGAGCGATGCGAGCTGATACACATTGCAGTAGGCAGGCCAAACCAGGACAACGCACCACAATGCGATGACCGGTATGCCAGTTCCGAGCGAAGTGCGCGACTGGTTCAGGCCAGACGGTGCGTAGGCGAACCCCTGCGAACCCACGGCCCAGCACTTCAAAAGTGGGCCCAAAAGTGAATAAAAAGCAATTTTTTTATTTCTATTTTGCTACAAAACCCTAAAACGACCCAATATGAGGCATTTTAACACTAAAGCATTTCATTTTTACCTCTCATTTTGCTCTCTCCATAATTTGTGTCCATCTTAGCATTTTGAAGGGAGGTGATTGCATTTGAAGGAGATCGATTGTGGAGTGGCAAATAGCTTCTACAAAGGAGATTTAAGTGTTCAAGGTATGCATTTAAACCCTATTCTTCAATCTTTTGATGATTTTTTTTAAGTTTCTTAGTTTTTGATGAATTTTTTCAAGTTTGTGAAGAAGTTTTTCAAATATATATATTTTTTTTTCATTTTTTTTATAGATTGCAACAATGGCAAGTAGTCAAAGTTCAGTGGGTGGGGATGGAAGCCAAAAGTTTAAAATTGATAAAGGATCTCCTTTATGGAGACATACCACACGAATTTCACAAATTCCTGGAGGTGGGGGGTTTGTTTGGAAGTGTAATTTTTGCAATGCACAATATAATAGCTCCTACTACCGAGTAAAACTTCATTTTATGGGCCCTGGTGGTAAAGGGATTAACATGTGTGTGGGTCCAGATAAGAAGGGGTTATCTACTGTACAAATAGCAGGATTTATAAAAGAACAAGAAGATGCCGACAATTCAATTGCAAGAGGAAAACAAACTAGTTATAGTTCCGGAAAGAAAAAACAAACATTACCCACTCATCAGATAGTTAGGCCCTCTAGACATCCCTTCTTGTCTATACCCTCTACGGAAGAAGAAGATGAAGAACCAGAAACCACCACCCGCAAGAGAGGTCCATTAGAGAAAGCATTTAAAATGGAGGCAAGAGATATTGCTGAAGAAAAAATTGCACGTTGCCTCTATGCCAATGGTCTTCCATTCAACTTGGTGAGATCACCATATTGGAAGGACATGGTGTCAGCAATAAATAGTGCACCTCCTGATTTCACAAGTCCTGGGTATGAAAAGGTGCGTACCACCTTATTGCAAAAAGAGAGGAAATATGTAGAGGCCCAACTAAAACCAATTAGAGATTCTTGGGTTGAAACAGGTGTATCTATTGTTTCCGATGGATGGAAAGATTGCAAAAACCGTCCATTGATTAATGTTATTGCAGTGTCCCCCAAGGGGGCAATGTTTTTGAGGGCGGTTGACTGTGAAGGGCAAGTGAAAGATGCAATGTTCATTTCCAGGATTCTCATTGACTCCATAGAGATGGTGGGTAGTGAAAATGTTGTCCAAGTAGTTACGGACAATGCAAAAGTTTGCAGGGCTGCAGGTGCTTTGGTAGAGGCCAGATATGAGCACATCTTTTGGACACCGTGCACTGTACACTCCCTCAATTTGGTGATGCAAGCAATTGGCACCCAAATAGAGTGGGTGAAAGAAATATACCAGGAGTCTGAGGAGATCCAGATGTTTGTGACAAACCACCATATGTCACAAGCAATTTTCAGAACTTTTTCAACATTGGAATTGTTGAAGGTAAATTTTAAAATTTAATATATTTAGTTTCATTTATCATTTATGTCATGTTTTACATAATTGAATAAAATAATTTTTTGCATTATTTACATATTTTAAATGTGTCATTAACTTACTATTAACATGTTCTTAGGTTGCCGAGACCCGGTTTGCATCTCACACAGTTGTTCTGAGACGACTTGTGAAGGTGAAAGATGCATTGAGTCAAATGGTTATTAGCAACCAATGGAGTATATGGAAGCAATCAAATTCAGAGAGGGCCCAAAAAGTCAAGGCATTGATCTTGAATGACGATTGGTGGGATCGTGTGAATTATGTATTGGAATTCACCGAACCTATCATGTCTATGCTTCGGTTTGCTGATACAGATGAACCATGCTTGGGGGATGTCTATGATAGCATGGACACAATGTTGGAAAAAATAAAAATAGAAATACAAAAAAAAGAGAATGATCCTGAAGACACCTTGTACAAAAGGGTGGAAGCAATTGTTCTTCATCGTTGGAACAAGATGACAACTCCATTGCACCTCCTTGCATATGCCCTATCTCCGAGGTACTATACCACTGAAGTGCTTTCTATCCCAGGGAGAATACCGCCATATAGAGATGCTGAAGTTGCTAATGGGTATAAGACGGCATTTAGTAGAATGTTCAGTGATCCAGAAGTGCATGCAAGTGTCATGAGAGAATTTGGAATGTTTGTCACAGGAAAATCAAAAAATCATACCGCTTCTGTTGCTAGAGACCAATACAAAATGGATGGTCTTACATGGTGGTACCTCCATGGTCAAGATTATATGTACCTCCAACCTCTTGCAATCAAGATCCTCTCACAAGTAAGTTTTTTTTTTTTTTGCCACTTGTATTGTAAAATTTAACACTTAACATTCTTGAATTTATCTTGCATTTTTTTATTTTATTTTTAATTTTGTTGGTTTTCTCTCCAGGTTGCAAGCTCTTCTGCCGCTGAACGGAATTGGAGTACATACTCCTTTATCCACTCAGTGAAGCGTAACCGGTTGGCTGCAAAAAGAGCTGAAGACTTAGTGTATATTCATTCCAATTTGCGTCTTCTGTCACGTAAGGATCCTCAATACAGGCAGGGGGCAGCGAGGCTTTGGGATGTAGCACCCGAGTCTACTGACTTGGATGCAACCATTCAGGATCTTGCTAGAGCCACTATGGATGATGTGGGTGATATTGATGACATATCACATGGTGTTGGATCCGCTTTGGGTTCAAATGATGATGATTTTGAAGTTGAAACCACTCAAAATCCAAGTCATGATGATTCTGACAATCCTTTTGATGATTGATGAGCATATGAACAATGAACATTGAATCATGTTTCAAATTTTCAATGTTTCATGAACTACATTTTGTAATTCAGTAATTTTATTTGAATATTTTTCAACTATCAATTGGCATTTAATATTTATCTTTGGCATTTGGCATTGATCAATGATCAAGTATCATACTATGAAATGATTTAGTTTTACAATTCTCTATGTTTCTCTTATTTTTTTGTATATATAATACATATATATATATTTATAATATATTAAATTATTAATATATATATATATATACACACGTACCCATACGTACCCAAACCCCTAAAAAATTTTGCCCGTACCCATGTCGGGTTCATTACCGAACCGTCCCGAACCGAACCGGTAACTTAGGAAAAACCCTAATTTTCAAAATTTCAGAATTTTGTACATGTGTTCCTTGACATAAACCCACCAAGATTCTATGATTGGTTTGACCTAAAACTGACTCAACATGGCATTTTAACAAGATTTAGCTCAATTTATACAGAATGCCAAAAAATTAATTTTGGGTACAACACATGGCTAATTTGGGAAACCATATCTGCAATTAGAGTGATGACCTTTTATAAATATATTATCTTGCTTCAGCATGTCTTTTTACCTTGTCTGTGACCATCTTCTGACATTCATCTATTTCTTTTGCAGCTTTTATGCTTCTGACACTTCTCATTTTTCAATGGAAGAATATTGTATGGTGAAAACCTTGAATTTTGACTATGAACACGCCTATGTCCAGAAATGTTTAGCGCAAACTGCTGAAAATAGAATGCTGATTTTCCTTGAAAAAGCAGTTTCCCGAAAAAAAGTTGAGGCATAGGTTTTGTAGAGAACCATGTTCTAGAGAGACCCAGTTGATCAGATTTTGAAAAAGTTGAGGTTTTCCCGAAAAAGCATGGAAAAAAAACAGATTCTTGAAGATGTAAAATTTTTCAATCTTCAAGAGTCAAGACAATCAAAAAGCAAGCAAACCCAGATCAATGAAATCTAAAAAGGATGACCCCCTTCTTCTGAAAAGTGATGCCCTGGAAATTAAAGCATGAAAAAGCGAGCCTCTATGCAACTTGATCTCAAAACTATGAAGAAATTTAAAAAAGTAACTCATTTTGACCTCCAAATCTTGATGTGAAGAAAATTGTATGTTTCATCCTCTAGATGCTAACTTGCAAAATATGTGAAATGAATGCAAAAGCCTTCTTAAATAGATGTTAAGGATGAAAAGCACATTCTTCTCCAAGCTTTAAAACTTTGAAGCCAATCCAGAAGCAGGTATGTCAAATGTAGACACTGTTTTGAACAATGAATGATAAAATTTGAAAAAAATTCTAAGGTATTGAACCTTGGGCACCTTTCCTCTTTAGAGTTGGAATATTTTTCAGGATTTTCAACTTTGTACGAGATAAAATGCCTCCATTTGATCTTCAATTCTAGACGTTTGATAGATCTGGTGAACTGACTAACAAATTCGTTGGATAGCCTGAAGAATTCTAAGAAAGATCTTCTAGAGGTTGCAACTTCTAAAAAGTGATTTTGGTGGCTCAAAAGCTTGGGTGCCCCTAGCTAGCTGGGGCGCCCATGAATCCCAAACTTAACCATTTTTTTCACATTTTCAGATTTCTTTTGATCTTTTTTCGTTTTGCACATGTTTTTGCCTCCATTCAATCTGCAATATCTGATGACTAACAAATCTTCTGAGCTCACCGTTGAATCCATTGGAGAGCCTGTTCAAATCTAAATGAATGTTCTAGATGCTGCTAACCCTAAATCCACCTTTTGAGCCCTCAAAATCTTGGGAACCCCTTGCTAGCTGGGGCAACCAACTACTCTAGATTTAGTCATTTTCCGTGAATTTCATCTTTTATGTTCCTCATGATAAGTTCTCCATTAGACTTGAAATATTTGGCAATTGACGAATCCAATGGTATTACTGAGATATCTACTAAATAGCCTGAAGAATCCTAAAAAAGATGATCATATTTCCAAAACCTAAAAGCTAGATTAGGTCTCCCAAAACCCTGGGCGCCCCTGGCTAGTTGGGGCGCCCAAGAAGAGAGAATATTTTTGATGATTTTCAGTTTGCCTCTGATAAAACCTCTCTATTTAATCCATAATTCTAGCTGACTGATTGATCCAATGGGTCGACTACTGGATTCACTATGGAGCCTGTAGAAATCTGAGAACAAACTCTTAGAATGGAAAACCCTAACAGCAGCATTTGATACCTTGAAATGAGGGGCGACCCTGGCTAGCATGGGCGCCTTTATTGTCCAAAGTTTTTATTTTATTTTTATTTTAGTTTTTTCAACTCTTCCTTCGTTCTTCATCTTTTTGTTCCGTGCTTGGATGTTGAATTCATTGTTGATCGTGCTTCGATTGTCGGGGATTGGAAAATGACTAAAGCAAAGAATCCTAGGCGCCTTGACTAGATAGGGGTGCCTAGCATCTCCAGTGTTAGACAAATTTTCACCACTTTCGAGATTTTCCAACTTCCCCTCCATTCTCCGTTTGACAAACATCTTTCGCCCTTTCTTGATCTTGTTGGTTGGAAATTTTGTATTCTCGTGAAAGCGTACAAAATTGAGATTTCAACCACAGCACGTGAGTTAAACTCTCCTAATTAAGGGAAGGCTCCCCCTTTAACTAAATAAAATTAAGGGTAGGACAGCAATCGTTCCTCTTGTTTCAGGAAAGATTACGTTCTTCTCTCTTCACAGAAAAGACACAGTAAATGTTACTAAAACTTGTTACAACAGCTACACAGTGAAATTAAGAGAAAGGAAATAAAGTTTCCTGAAAGCGCAAAGACTTCCGTTATTTCCTCCGGGACGGGAAAACAATTCGATAAGCACAAAGTCTTAAAGAATGAAATCCTATCAACCTTTTTTAGAACGATTACTTTATGGAAATATACAAAATAAAACAGCTCAAAGACTGAAATTATAATGTATGCTTTCAACTATTCTAAATGAGAAATACTATGAGCGTAAAGACTTATAATTCTTCTCTATTTCTAACACTAACTAAGAATTCAATTCTCAGATTTACAGCACAAAGACTGTAGATATTTAAATTGAATCTCTCTTCAGCAATCTTCAACAATTCTCAAGTAATCACAATATGATATTGATCTAAAATGACATAAGAACATTTGAGATGCAAAACAAGAATTCAGCTCAAAGTCTGAAATTCCAGCTTTTTGATATCACTTGAAAATTTACAATATTTCACTATAAAGCTCAAAGACTTTATGAGTATAAAATTCTGCAGAGTTTTCTTGCTTGCTAAAAAGATAAAAATTACAATAGACCCCTCAAGTATTTATAGGAGGAAGGTCTGGAGAAAAAGGTGGGAGGATCTCAACAAACTTGAGAAAATCTCTCAACCGATAACTAATTGCGATTGACTTATTCAAAATTACAATCCAAATTGTGATTTGTCTTGTAAGATTTTACATGTAATTACATTTTCGAAAATTGCAAGGAAAGAACACTTGCAATTGCAAAATTTGTTTTTACATATATATTGTCGAAAGTAAAATTACATAAAACAATCTAAAACTTAATTTATTTCATTCCTATCTTTGAAAGATAAGAATTTGCTGATGATGGTCTTCAACTCGTTCGGATCTGGACCCAAAGTGTTCTTGGCCACTGCAACTGTCTTCAGAATTACATCAAAGTATCTAATAGTTGCCAATCTATGCTCTTCATAAGAAGTTTGCATTTTCTCAAGGATTGTTTGATGATTGATAAGCTTTTGAATCGAATCCATAGAAAATTGCTCTGATTCCATTTGTTGACGAAGATTGGCTGCCATATCTGAAGTAACTGAATCAGCTTCAAGTAACTCATCTTCTTGATTCAAAACTGTACATGAGATCTTTTCAAAATTTGAAAGAATATCCTGCTGAACTTCGTCATTCATTTCTAAAGTGGCCTGGATATCTTTGATAAGATCTTGAATGACCAATGACCTATTTGTCATAAGTTCCTCAAATTCTATGTACTTTTCCCTATTTGGCAAAATCAAATTGCTGCATAGGATTAGTAAATCAACTTGATCTAACTCATGCCAGATTTTTAAATCTTTTTCAAGCGTTTCCAAACTTTGCTTGAAGGCTTCTAAAGTCTGATTCAGCTTTATCTTTGCTATCCTGACATTCTTGAAAACTTGCAACGTCTTCTCAATCATTGGAACACTTTGCTCAATTAGCTGAGTTATCCATGAATCAATTGCCTTAGCCTTTTGCGCAATTCTTTCTAACTGTCTAACTGATTCATTTGGAGGAGCTGTAGATAGAGAATCAACTGCTTCTGATGATCCTGTAATCCTCTGAATGACTGCAACCAGCTGAGCATTGTCTTCTTTGAGCTTTTCCTTTTTAGCTAAGAGTTCGTTATAGCTTTGTGTCAGAATTGTCACTGAACTCTGAGCATCCTGCATCATATTAGCGTGAGTCTGCTTACCCAATTCCACCCTCGTGAACCTGTAGTCAGATACCTGCATCTCTTCATGCGGTTTATCAACTAAGGGCTCTGCAATCTCAGCATATTTCATCCTGTTGCTGTCAACAAAAACCTGTGAGACTGTTTTGGCTTTCTTTGCAATCACTGGTTTTTGTTTCTTCAATTTTCGGAAATCAAAAATATCAGGAGACACTGCCTGTTTCTTTCTCTTAGGAGCAATTGAATTTAGCCATGGAGGAAGATCCAAGGTTGTCACATCTGAAATGGCAACTGCGGTCTCAGTAGAAATAGCCTCAGTTTGAGATACAACAGAAATTCTTGAAGGTGCCTCAGTTTGTATAGCAACAATGTTTTGCTCAGAAGACAAATTGCAACTAGGATTGGCCATGAAACAATCAAAATTCGTTACAGACGTATCAATTTCTGGAAGAGTTGTTTCTGACATAGCTGAAAAGATTGGATTGATATCAAAAATACTCTTGAAGTTACTAGGTAAGTTCATCATGGGAGCATTTGTTACAGATGAAGGCTGATTACAAGTCTCTTGTGTTGGAATAGAAGGAACAAAAACGGTAGAGAAGGAATCAACATCACTGTCGATAGGAGACAAAGGAGATATAGCTGATTCTGGTATTGGGGCCTCAATGTGAGGAGTTATCTCACTTAGGATAGTGGAGGTCTCATGAACCTCATCTTCTTCTTGCTGATTTAATACCTGAATCTGCATTTCATTGACTTCCTTACCCTTTAATGTTTCACTATCCAATGGTTGTTCAGGAGCTCTGCTTACTTTCAGCTTGATTCTGGTACTTGAAGAGGAAGCTCCTTCCTTAGATTGTTCCCTAATTTCTGATTTCAATCCTCTAGGGCCAGCTGGGTCATCTTCAGCTCTAACTCTGATTTTGATGGTCTTGACACCTATGCTTTTGAGCCAAAAATTGGTGTTCGCCAAGACTGATTGGAATCTATCAAAGATAGAGACGGATTCCTTCTGAGACCATTGAATCGCAGGAATGGGAGCATTAGCAACTCCCTGTTCTTCGTACTCAGGATCCAAAATCTGCTTATCATCAATTACTCCCTCTGGAATTAAAGTCAGATTCAGGTCAATGATTTGCTCCAAAGTTAGCCTGCAATAATCTATTTTGTATACATCCTTTTCTGTACGGAGGTCTGCCCAAATGTCTTCAATGCGGTGAACATGGGTGAAGACTCTTTTTATTTTATCCTTCATCCTCCTGTAATCAAAATCCACTCTAGCTTGGAATCTTTTCAATGTTATCTCCTGAAGTTCAGTTTCCATCGCTTTGGCTCTTGAAGAGGTTGTCAAAGAATACCTGCCAATTACCAATGGATTATGTGAAGAAATACCAATTCCAGATTTGTGTTGTGAAGCTTGACGTGAATGAACTGACATCAACTGCCTTCCTAGCTCCATCAAAATGATCTTATCAGTAGGATATCTCGGTAGCATATATGGCTGATCTTCAAAGCAGCCAACTCTCATATAGGTGAATGTTGGAAATTGAAGGAATAAGCAGCCATATTGATTTACCTTATTCCAAGCTGCATCTGACACCCTGTTATTTACCAACTCTTTGTCAAACAAACACATAAAATAACCAAAGAAGGCATCTTGTACCCTTCTATAATGCGCTCGACTTGGAATAAAAGTCAGTTGATCATAATATTTCCATACGGGCACCAATGATCTGTCGCCTTCAGGAGATAAGCCTGGAAAATGTCTCAAGGAAGCTGCTATGTAGACCAAATATGAATTCATATAGAAGGTCAGAGTGGTAGGAACCTGTGCAAGCTGTTCGCACAAACAGTCACTGATTATTTCTCCCCAGAAAATTGGATGTTGTGCTTTTCTAATGACAACCATGAACTTATACATCCAGCTTTCAAACATGTTAGAAACTTTCAACCCTGCAATTCTGCTCAAAAGAGTGATCATGTCATTAACTTCTTCTATAAAATCAGACCGATACAACTTGGGCATACGGGTCGCACAAGGTCGTGATTTTAGAAGCCATTTAGAGTTGATGTGTTTAATACAATCATTCTTTTTCTGCTCAAAATGTTTGTGAGCACTCTTCAATGAAATCTCTGAATAAGTGGTTGCATCAGGTACTCTGAAAACTCTATTGATTGTCTCAGCATCAAGTCTGATAACTACGTTGCCATCATCATCCTTAATTGTCCTGGATTGTCTATCAAAGCGTGCTGCACATGCAAGGACGAATTCTGGTTCAAGGGCAGCAACAGGAAAAGAAGCCACGAGATGGATATGACTTCTCAGCAACTTTTGCATATCAGAAGACGTAGATTTCTCAACCCTTTCAAGAAAATTAGACATATCAACATGCCCTATTTCTGTATCTTTGATCTCATCGATGTTTGAAACAACGTGAGATGGAGAGATCTCATTTTGATATTTGTCGAACTTATACTTCATCTTTTTGCCTGCTGGAGAAGTTGGTTCATCCGTCATTGAACAAGAATCTGCAAGACTGCGGTGAAAACCCCATAAGGTCAGCACATCATCAGCATCAACGTGAGTGGACATGGCGAATCTCAAACCCTAGAACAATGAAATGGACTTTGAAAGAAAAATGGAAGGTGAATGAAGATGAATTCGAAATGGATGAAGTGGTGGAATGGAAAACGGCATTTTGTCTCTTTGAAACAGCAAGATAAAGAGATCTCAAAACTTGGATTTGGAATTTCGTCCAAAAAGGTCAACTTATGTGCTTTTTAAGGCAATTCGGGTTTTTGAGTGACTTGAACAATTTCGGAACTTTTTGACACTTTAGCAATTTTTGCTTTTTGCAATTTCGGGATTTTTCAGAGTTTTGACAATTTTCTCAAAGGCAATCGGGATTTTTCAGAAGTTTAACAATTTTTGAACTTTGCAATTTTAAAAATTGTTATTTCAAATATAAATCCCGAAATTGTATCTTTAGGCTAAAAACCCGAAATAAGAGACAAAGTGAAATTTTCTTATTTTGTGAAAGATAGTGATGGATATATGAAGTGGCGAAATGAATGAAATGAATGAGCATGATATATGAAATTTATTGCTGGAAAAGCAAATGATAAAAATACGTTTTTATCATAAAGCAAATTTTGGATGGAAATATGCACTATGTATGGAAGTGCGGAGATATGTGAAATGGAAGGCAAAATTCAGTAAGATGAAGGGGGCGTGTGAAATGGAATGTATATGGGAAAAACACATTTCTAAATGAGGGAAAATGGAAGTAATATGGAGATATATAAATGAAGATGGTGAATGAAATGGAGAAATAAATGGCAGTGAGAGTGAAAGGAATGTGCATAATAAAAACGCGTTTTTATGAAGGCGGATTTTCAGACAAAGAAAAACGCATTTTAGAAAGATAAACAATGAGAACTGAAAAGCGTTTTTGTAAAACTATAATAGATGCTTCTAAATACACATAAACGCCATTGATAAAAGCGAAAAACAGAAGGAAAAAACGCGTAAAAATAAAAAACGCGTTTAGAAACAGTGATAAAAAGTAAAAACGTGATATGTAAAAGACAAAAACGCATATGTATGACAGTAGAACATTGAAAAGGAAGATAGAAAATGCGAATCATACCTGGAGACAAGTTGAATACGCGAAAATGCAGAGACAAAAACCCTAGACGCGTCCAAAAAGACAGAAAATGGCTATTTACTGGTTAAAATCCGATTTTGAAGAATCAAGGTCGACCAAATTTCCATGAAATGAGGAAATAAATGCCAAGAACAATTCAACCAGCTTGAATCTTAGAAAAATCAGGCTTTTCAGAAGATTTGACAATGAAAAATAACATCAAAATAATGAATCGGGTTTTTATGAGGTCTTTACATGTCTTTTTTTACAAAATCGGGTTTTTTATGAACTTTAGCAATTTCATTTTTAACCAATTCGCACTTTTCTAATAAAAAGACAACTTTCATTGTAACAAAATTGAAAAATTCGGACTTTTTATGTCATTTAAGCAAAATCGGGTTTTTTATGAACTTTAGCAATTTTGCTTTTTTGACAAAATAAAATGACTTTAACAAAAATCGGGTTTTTTAGATAACTTAAGCAATTTCGGGTTTTTCAGACACTTTGGCAATTTTGCTTTTGAGTCTAAATTTCCCTATTTGCTGAGTTGCTCAGAAAACCCGAAATTGGCCAAAAAGACATTAAAAACAAGTCAGAAATCGACAAAAACGGAAACGTAAAGAGGAAAAAGAGTAGCCCAAAGGTTAATCAACTTAAAACAGAGATTTTCCACCCTTTGCACCTCGTAATGCGTGCCTTGGAGAAGAAAAATCTCAAGTTTTAAGAAAATTTTGATTGGTTACCTAAATTTTGAAACGAGTTAAAAATTTAGGATAACAGATCTGTGCAATGTTTGAGACCTAGCAGTTGCCCATTCACCATTGATGACCTTGGAGCTCCCATTTTAGCTTCTAAAAAAGCATAATAAACCCACCAGAGAAAATCTAATCTTTTGACGATTCTGACTAGACCAGCCAGATCAAGAAGTATTTTAAGCTAATCAAAATCAGTTTGAACCTTGGAAAAAGAAATTCTATTTTTAGAAAATTTGACCAATATCCATTTGAGAAGAAACCCAGAAAAAGTCTATTTTTAGAAAATTTCCTAAAATTTAGGGCCAAAAAATTGAGATTTGGGTTTTGCAAACAAGATTGCTCTGAGCAAATCTAGATTGCCAAATTTTGAAAATTTTGAGTTTTTGATGAACATGCATGACATGCAAATTTCCATTTTTGAGGTGCTTCCATCTATACGATCACTCATTTTATCTAGGACAATCTTCAGTCCAACTTTACAGACTATGTGCTCCAATAGTTTTCCCTGTGGTACCATGAATCAACACTTCTTTGGGTTCAATGCCAATTGTGTTACTCTACACCATTCCATGCATTCCTTGAGTGCTTTCAAATGGGTCTCCTTGTTACTATAGATTGACCAATCGTCAAAGAATTATTTGAAGTTTCCAACTAACATTTTATCAAAGATGTGCAAGACGATCCTTTGAAAAGTTTTTGAAGCATTGCACAAATCGAATGGCATCCAATTGTATGCATACACTTCTTCCTCTACAACAAACGCAGTCTTCAACTTTTCCTCCTCGACTATGGTTAGTTGGTTTTCCCCAAAGAAGTTTTCCATGGATGAGTAAATCTCATGACCAACAACCTCTTCCAATATTGAGTAAGTGAATGGGATTGGAAATGGATCTTTAATGGTGACTGTATTCGAACTTCTAAAGTCCATACATCTGAATTTGTTCAAATTCTTTCTTTAACGATATGACTATCGGAGATACCCAATCGCTAATTTTGACCTTAAAAATTATTCTAGCCTCCTACATCTTTTCTATCTCCTCCCGAACTTTTGCAACATAGTTCTTGTTCATTCTTTTTGTATGGGTTGTGCTCCCGACTATGTACACATAATACTAGAGGTATCCCTTCAAGTCCTTGTACGTCCATTGGAAAGTATCCTTGTATTATGAAAATATCTTAAATTTTGCCACTTTCAATACGGAGTTCAAGTTATCTCCAACCATGATCATTCGTGGATTACTCTACTCTCCTAAATTCACCTTCTTCATTATTGGCTCCTTGTACTTGATCACTTTGTCCCGCTCAAAGCTATGAGCCGGTGTATCATCCAACCTAGCTACTCCCTCCTTATATTCTTCGTATTCTGGGGGAAATGTCCGACTTGTTGCAACTTTATCATCTTCTTCTTCAATCTACCCGACCTACAACATGTTGCAATCATGCTAAAACACTTTGTAATCTTCCATTTTCCAATGAAAAATCTATTGAGTGAGCTTGTTTAGTCCTCCAAGCAATGATGGAGGTCAAGAACTCCTTCGTTGTTCAGTTCCATAATTCTCATTTCTTCTTTTGTCCCCAATTCTACTCCTTCCGACTTCAAATCAAAAGATTCCATGTCTTCACTCATCGCTTGATTCCTCAAGTCAATATTGTACTTTCTCCCATTATTTTCTATGGAAAAGGTATTTCGTTTCCAATTATGATCCACCTTGGCTACAATCAGCCATCCCCTCTCGAGTAATGCGTCGTACGCTTTCTTCTGCAATGAGATGGCCACAAAGTTTAGCAAGAACTATTGGGTTCCTATTGTCACTTTCTGCACCATTAGTGTCCCCAACGACTTGATTCTATGTAGGTTGGCACCTACTAGTTGGAATGTTGATGGCCAAAGGGTTGGCTTGTCGAGGCATTTCCATGTATCTTTTGGCTGTATGTTAACTCTCGATCCTCCATTAACAATTGTGTTTGTCAATTTCTTCCCATTATCTCCATTTGAACAAGCAACTTCTTCCCTGTGTTGACTCATTAGCAGCACTAGGCTATTGACTTGTTTGCCTCAGGGTGGTGGCTCTAATATCATGTCTTTACTTGTGCCTTCCTATCGTCGATTTTGGTTGTCACCGACCATGTTGGTGATTGCCATTCTCAATTGTGGCATGCTTTGAAGAAGGTTCGTCACCTTGATTGGAATGGTTGTTTGTAGCACCTGCTACACTATTTTCTTCTCCGACTTTGATTGCCAAGAGGTAATTTCCGTTTCATTTGAGATCCTTCATTCCTTTTCCATTGCTTGTTTTACCTCTGCTTTGGCTTCTCGGAGTCATTCCTTCTCCATACAAGGTTTTGGGCACATGGCCTTCTTTGTTTATGCTCTAGTGATTACCAAAAGTGCCTCATCTA
>VDFB02203752.1:0-11256 GCA_007258455.2 Sequoia sempervirens | reverse complement strand
TTGGTAGAAACCCTTCCTTCCTATTTCAAGATGTAGCTTTATTTCATAAACATGACTTGGCATAGGGTCTTTTGAGGAAATCTCTCATGTCCTAGGACAAAAATTTGCTACTTTAAAGCAATTTCTCACATCAATGGTGTAGCAACTACTTTAAAGTGGGGGCATACATCAATGAAATCTTTTAGCATATTTCATGGTGCAATTTTTCTTTTTACTTGTGACATGTCCTTTTCTTGGTGGTGTCATTGGTTTTTATGTCCTCCAAGAATGAAATATTTCTAAGCATACAATCTCCCTTCATGGCATGATACGAACGAGGCATCCCATAACTGGTGATTTGATATCTTTGACTTCTACTCTCTTGGAGACATTAGGCATAATGTTCCCTAAGAAGAAGACTTTGCATGAAAAAAGAAAAATCCCCTTTAGCAAAAGCTTACATTCAAAAAGCATTTACAAAAATTATTACATTGTGGTGACCTATTGAAGTTATCGGGAGGATAGCTTTGGTATGTTTAGTATGGTGAGAAGCTGACACACTTGCATGACTTTCTCATTGTATAGTGAGAAGATGACACATTAGCATGACTTTCTGACTACATAACCTCATTGGGATAGCTCACCTAGTGGATAGACTAAGGTTCCACTACCCTAGAGGGAGCAACTTATGTTACAAAAAAACATCCCCTTTCCACATTATGTTGGAATGCTTGTGCTTGATCCTTTTTTTTTCTTTTTCTTTTCTTGGCCTTTGACAAGGTATGGTTGTGTATCTTTTTTATTTCCGAATACTAAAGTGTATTGAATGTCTACTTTAGTGTGAGCTTTTTGTGGGGACAAAATCTCACTAAAGTGGGGGAAAAATGTAGTAATACAAAAAGTATCCATTTTCCTTACATAATTTGAAAATAATTGTCATTGAATTAACCTAATATTGCCTAGGTTTTAGTGTTCTAATGTGTTGTACACATTCACTTTGATCTTGGGCCCCTTTTTAATAAACTCTACTTAATTTGTACCCTATTTTAGGTGTTGTGAAGTTTTGTAACACACTTTCAAACTTATCTAGGGTCTCATTAATTAATTGTGGTTAATTAAGCTTAATTAGCCCCTTTAATTCAAATTTAAGCCTTATTTGTGACACCTTTTGAGGATCCATCCCAACACCCAGTATTCAAATTGCAAAACATTAAATTTGGAAAAATTGAGATCCTGGAAAATGGTGCTAGGAACCATTCACCTTTAGTGGAGAATGGGTCCTACCTTAATAGGACCCACCTTTCTCTACATATTTGACATGGGTTTTTGATGTTCTTTCACCCTCCTAAATCAAGGTCCTAGAAACTTGTGTCAGGACCCATTTTCCTTTAGTGGTGAATGGATCCTCCTTGAGTAGGACACCCATTTTTTAATTTAATTTTGGTGGGATTCTAATGATTTTCTATTCTAGATATGGTGTTGGCTTGAATTATTTGAATTTCAAGGTTAATGCTTAGATTTAGTATAAATAAGGGGTTAATTCACATTGTTTCTCCTTGCAAGTTTACAAGACATCCTAGCAACTTTGAGCATTCATGAATTATAGAAAATTTGAGTTCATAAGAGTTTTCAAGAGCATTCAAAGGAATTCTAAGGCATATTATCAATATTTTATTGTAGAAATTCAAGATCATTCCATAATGTCTAAGGCATAGTGCATTCAAGCATGTTGTTGAGCTAAGATAGTGGATGCAGCATTGAAGATCTACTTGAAAGCATTGTTTCACATCTTATTTAAGATCAAGATCTACATTCTTCATGGACTCCATATGTTAGTTTGCAGATTTATACTCCAAGACAACTTCCAAGGTATCATAATTTAATGCTTCAATTTCATTATTTCATCATTTGGCTTAATTACCTATAAGGGGTTTTATTTAGGAACAACCCCATTCACTAACAATCAACAAGTTTTTTTTCTTCCCTTGAATGTGTACTTGTAGATTTATAGTTTGAAGATCAAGTGGAGAAGGCGTTGGAGGTTAAATTGTAAAAATTTTCAAGTTGCAAAGTTGTCATTTAATGTGAAAGAAAATGGAGTCAAAGCTACAAATTTTTTTACAAGTTTTTAGGAGTTGAAAACTGAGGATCTAAGAGTGCAGATTTCAAGAAAAAGAACCTAGATCTTAGTTTCAAGAACCCTAATAAGGACCCATTCACCACTAAAGGCGAATGAGTCCTTTGTGACTTTAAAAATAGTCATCTTGCAGCAAGGTTCACATCACTTTGAGCTCTAAAAACTCCCCTCATAGTTTCTATAATAGTTAGGGTTAGTTTCTGATTGTTATTGGAAACATATCACACACAAAAATCACATAATTTAGGGTGAGAATTAGTGGTCTATCACTTTTATTTTGGTAAACCTTATTTTCCATCTAATCAAATGTGAAATGTATCAATTTCATGAAGTGACTTGACACTATTAGTTTATAATGCTAGGAAACCTTAGGAATGATAAGGTTTAGCAATACACCAACAATGATAAGATATGATAGGTGAGATGTCATATTGCTAATATATATTTGAATGATCACTTGATAATTACTTTACTATTGAATGAAACCCTAGATTGAGAGTAACTTATTTGGGTCAAGAAGTATATTAAAACCCTAGGTTACAAATTATGTAGTAGGTTGGGATATTTGCTTAATTATTCATAGGAAACAATAGGTTAAGAGTAACTTACATGGATGGGCTATGTCATTGATATTTTTTTGAAGTACATAGGTTTAGATTAACATACAAAATCAAACTGATTATCGAATATAGATTATATCTAAAATTAGGGTATACCAAGGTTGAGACTCGCCTGTGTGATTAAGTTGATCACTTGAGTTTATGAATTACTAGTTGATTGGAGCCATATGTGGGATTACCTATTAATTTTGAGTTGTTACTTGATTGGATGTTTTATACTCTTGATATGAATTCATATACTTGATAAGATTATACTCTTTGAATAACCCTTTTTACTAAGGATATTACACTCTCAAATAGAAACATTAATTATTATGATTATTCTTCGATTGATCTCTGCTAAAATTGATGAGACTTCAAGCTTCTTGGGTGATCTCTGATGGATATTCTTGGTCGTTTTGTTATATGATAAGATGAGACTAATATGCCTGGATACTGGTTCTATTCCTGAAACTACAGAGCTTTCCATTGAACAAAATATCTTGTTGAGTCATTTAGGAAAGGAATTCGAATTTGTAGAATAGGCTGGATAGCTCATATTTATACCTAGGATTGAGATATCCATTGTAGAAGGGGATAACCTATGCTTATGCTTTGTGGTAAAAGATACTGTATGTTTTGGGAAAATGGGAATAGATTATTTCTGGGTTAATGATAACATATGGAAGGAAATTACCTATACATAGTATATAAATGGTGCATAATCAAACTGAGCATGGTAGTGTATGTGAATAAGAATAATGTCCTCAAAGTAATGGGTGAGAATAATTTGGCCAAAGTAGTGTAATTAGCCATTGGTTTTCACTACCAATTCATACTCTTTCCTTTTATGCATGCTAGTTCTTGATTGTAGTGTCTTCAAGTTCTAGCTATGTAGGAGAAACACCACTAAACTTAGACTAGGCTATTGTTATGGGGTTTTGCAAACAATCACTTTATCAAAGTGTAGGGCCATCATGTTATATGTAGTAGATGTGCATGGGAAAAAGTGCTTGGTGACTCTTCTGCTCAGGTTGGAGGCAAGGTTTGTAGATGTTTGTGCGATGTGGGGACAACTAGAGAGTGCACACCAAGGGAATGTATACATATAGAATGAATGCACCAATGTGGGGACATCAGGACTAGTTTGTATATATTTCCAAATGAAGCTCAAAAGAGCTATGTATGCTTGTATCATGCCCATTTATATGGAAGAATATGTCATGAATGATAAACTTGAGTTTATTGAATATAGAAATCTATTTTTATGGAAAGGATTTGTTAAATTACACTGAAATGCAATGGAAGTTTGGAGTATTGTTTATTTCAAATGTGCATGTAATTTACATTATGGAAAATAATTTGTTTTACTACTATGATATGGAATCATGGATCATTTACTTGAGGTGAAAAAAATGAAAATTTAGTGAGAACACTAGGGTTGTTACATGTGGTATCATAGCTACCAAGTTCAACTCTAGAACCTAGGATCCCATTACATAAGTGTTACGTAAGCCTTATCCGAAGATAATGTTTGAAAATTTCCTATGCCAAGATGGAAAGAGGAAAAAACAAGGAAAACCAAAAGGGAAGATAAAATTCTAGGAAACTTTTTTAAGTTTGGGACTATATAAGAGTCATCACTAGAATTGAAAACTCCTAAACCAAACAACTAATTATGATACCCCTTGGATTGCGGAAGATTATGCAATCAGATTATGTAAGAAAGTTATGAGGGATAGCCAATATGTACCTTCAACCTATGAAATTGTTAAAATACTCTAAGGGGATAGGAATAAATGAAAGGTAGCAACATATAGCTGCAAAAGTTAAGGATTTTTTATTTAGTAAGAATACTATGAATCTATGAGTATGTATTATTGGCATAAATTGGGGACTTCAAATTAAAGTAGAAAGTCAAAAAAGGAGGTATCCAAGAGGTTGGATAACCCTTGAAAAAATATGATTTCAAACAAGATCAATATCTTATGTATAATTAAGAAGTTAGTACCTAGAATAAGGATAGAGACTAGAATGGTTAGAAATGAAGCAATCAATGAAGTGGACATGGTTCCACCAAAACAATTAGCAAGAATAATTTTGAGCTTTGAATAAGATGAGGAAAGAATCCAAGAAACTTAAGGGTGCTTAAGGTTATGAGAAAATAAATTTACCAATAATTGGGACAAAGTTACCTAGAAAGGTGATTGTAAGAAAGAAACCTGAAAAAGTAAATTGGGTTGGTCTGAGAAAGGTTCAGTTAGTACATAGTTTTCTTGAAGTACAAATTGAAATCACTAATTTTTTAGTGAAAATAAACTTATGGTTAGAGGTTTCAAAAATAATTAGAATATTAGAGTGCCTCTTAGCTTGTAAAGTTGTTGATTATTCATTAGATCTCTTTATTGATGACCCAATTATTGAATCTATGCGATTAGAGATCAATGATGAATCCAATTTTGTGATTAAGTATATTCAAGGCATGCCATGGAGGGTAAGAAAGGAAACAAAAATCCAACAAAAAGGAATGATAAATAAATTAGGGAAAGCAAATTTTTCAAAAATTTCAAATTTGAGTTGATTGAATATCACGAAAATGCTAAAGGGGGAAGAAAGAAAGAGGTTGAATCAGATAAAGTACCCTACACAATGAAGATCGTAAATCTATTTTCTATTTGGAAGAAAATTTTACTTCTTTGTAAGTCATGATTTCAATCAAGTCATTCATATTTCTTGACCACAAAGATAAGGTATTGGAATTATTGGAGAAAGATAGTGAAAGGTCAAGGATTATGACCAATGAGAAAGGAATATTATCGTACAATACCTTATATATATTTGATTGGAAGATCAAATGCTATTATCATTGATGCCTTAGAAAAGGATAGGAAATTTACTTGATCATGAATGGAAATATCATTTCCTATGGAATAGGTAAGGAAAGATCTAATTACTCATTATTTTGAGTTATGGAGAAAATTTTGTGTTTGGTAAATAGGTATGCAATTAAATTTGATATCTTTTGGAAACTAGCATGCTGAACAAGAATTATTACTAGAAATAGTCCAAATGCTCTATTGTAAGAATGAAAATATTGAAGGTGTTGTCATTAATGTCAACTGGTCAATTGGTTATCAACTGATTGTTGTTGTCATTAGTGTCATGAATGAAGGTTATTGGTTGTATATGTCAAGGATATTGAGATAATTGTAATGATGATATGTTGCAACTATTCAATGGTTCCTCTAGGTTTTGCTCCAAATTTTCTCCTATATTTGTGTGGTTCAAATATGTTGATTTTAGTTTTTGGAAGCTAATATATCTAGAGTTTTGGCTATTGATTCATTATATAATGTGGGTTGTGTTCACTAGTTGTGAATTGTGGTTTTCTATGTGCTTGGTTGAGGTCTGAGAGAAATATTGTTGGTTTAGATTTATCCTTGATGAAGTCTTATGACTTGTGGCTCTAGAGTTGAGTTTTTTAATTGTATTGAAGATCATTTTAGTATCTAGAAATTTTGCGCTTAATTTTTCTGTGTTTTACACTAATTTGGCTGACTTTGTGTGGAATACTACCTTCAGAGTTAGTGAAGCATGTTAGATCTATTTGGGTCATTATGAACTGTGTGATTGGGTCACCCTCATTCTAATTCCACCTTAGGATGTTTTGGAAATGACCTAATTTGAATTTGAATTTAGATGGATGACTTTGGATATGTTTCAAAGTTGAAGATGGTATAAATGCATAATGAGTTATGGAAGAAAAAGAAAAGAAGAGAACAAAGGAAATAGAGACAAAAACACAAAGATAATAGAGATAAGTGTGAATCAATATGTGGGTATGATGAAAGTATTGAAGATTAATGCAAAGCCTAAATATTGAGTTTCCAAAAGTAGTGAGTTGAAGGTGCACTCTATCATTCATGCATGTCTGCAAGTGGATTATGCGAACAGTGGTGGATTTCTTTGTTGCATTAAGATTCTCATCTCTTTGTAACAAGTCTTATTTATCTTCTTTGTATCTCTATGGTTGTGATCCCTCTGAGTTGTTAGCCCTATTGGATACTGAGTCCTTATTTTTCCAATGAGCCTCATTTTAGTAGTGAGCATTGTTTCTTAGGTAGTGAGCCTCTTGTAATTGGTTTTGATATTATCTATAGTGTGAGCTAATCCTTGCCATGGTTTTTACCTCATTGGTCTTTAATTATATTTTGAACATACCTATGTACTTATTTCAATTGCTTTTGTAGTTTCTCCTTCTCTTCAGTTTCTATGTCCAATCTCCTCAAAATTTCCTGAGATGACTCCTAAAACTATTCGTTTTCTTGGTCCTTTGTGGTGGGACCCAAATTTATTATTTGAACTTTGTAATCTAAGGGTCTCACCTCATCCTTATACTTATTTTTTGTAGGAATGGAAACATGGAAAAATTTGTTATTGAATTCATCCCTAGAGAATTTAGAGATAGTTCTTTCTCTCTTTCTCTCCTTGGGTTGTCCCCAACTTTCTAAAAACCCATCCTAATCCAAAGTCTCATCTTCCACAGTGATAGCCTTTTTCTTAAACCTTTCCTCTAACCATTCTAGGGTAGTTGGTTGCTTGGTTTTTACATCTTTCTGAGGTATCCTCTCTAATTGATCATGAGGAGGACTATTCTTCAACAACTTCAACATTCACACCATTTTCCTAACTTTGTTGTCCTTCATCCTTATCAACCTTATTTACACTTTCACCCTCTGTGCTTGTTGCACCAATGTGTTCTTTTATTGGACGATGAGAAGGAATTTCCATAGGGACTTCTAAAGTGGCCTCCTTATTTTGTACTTCCTTCCCCTCCAATTGTTTCTAAAAATAAATCAAATGTCTCCCTTTTGGTGTAGGGACCTCCTCATTTGCTATCTCCTCTTTTGTATTTTTATGAACATTTCCTTCGCCTCCATCACCCTCCTAATTAGTAGTGTCTCATCTATTTGTACATTTTACATCAGAGATGGAGGAGGAGAACTATTTATTGGAGTTTCTTTTTCAATATTTTTCATAAGATCATTAGTAGGTGCCTCTTCAGTGGTCACCTCTTTCTCTTTATTCACATTTTCTACTAGAGGGGCCTTTTGTTTAGGATAAATTCTCCTTACATATACTTGTTGCTTTTCTCTAAAGCTTTCAACATCCACCACCTTAGGTTCAGTGGCCTCTTCCTCAACGAATTTGGCATATTTAGATTTAGCCAACCTTTGACCTTCATTGATTATCCTTCTCTTCTTTAAGGGTTGGGCCTCCTCAACACCTTCTTCAATAATCTCCTTTGATGGTTTCCTTGCCTTAGCTACTGGCTACCTCTTTTATTTTCCTTTAACCTGGCTTCTAGTTCTTCTTCTAATAAAAAATTGTGACTTATCTCCCTCTTCCTCTCATGGGAACTCAATTGTATCATCCTTGGTGATTTCCTCTTCTTCTTCTGAATAAGACTCAAGCTCTCCTATCAACTCATAGGTGAACTTTTTTCCATCTTCCTCTAGCTCTAAAATCTTGTGATTTACCCACAACTTGGAATATCTCAGAAAAAGAGAATTGATCGCATTAAGGTCCACCACCTCTTCCTTAGACCAATTGATGGGGGAAGTCGCTTATCCTTGTACTATTCATAATCATGATGTTGCAAGAAGTATCCATCATCATCCACTTGGTCTGGTACTTCTGTAATTCTATGCAATCTGATCATTTTCAAGGATAACCCTGACACCTTCTTCTAATCACTTCAAACTCATTCCTACAATTAGCCCAATAGTCCTCTAAGTAATTTTATGCCTATATTCTCTATTTTCCTATTTTCGGGCCACACCATAGGAGTCAAATTTGTCCCTATTTGTATTTGAATACAAATTGAAATGCACCATCTCCTTTTTAGCGTAATGAGCACTAAATGGAAGGACAGACCTCCAAGACTTCAATCCTTAAAGGAAATTCAAACCCAAGTCCTAGTTTGTGCATATCTTTCACCACTGTGTTAAAAGCCACCACTTTCATAGCCACTTCTATCAGGATGAGTTTATTGGTTAGATATCTAGGTAGTCTCAATGGTACTGCTAGTGATCCTTGTATTTCGACATAAGAAAACTTTTGAAATTGGATAAACCATTAACCATATTACCTTTTAAATTCCATTTCCTCAGGTGAAATTCTGACATGCAGTGCATCTTACAACAATCTTGTGATGTACATAAAGAATACATTATTTACCCTCCTGTAGTTAGAAGTATTGAATTAGAATTGAGAAAATACATCACATATTATGTTCTAGCAAATAGTTCCTTTGCAACTCGGCCATTTATATTTATTCTTTTTGGAAAGCATGTACACCAAATAGGAGATCATGGTGAACTTCTTGGTTTCCTATACACCCCTTAATTTCTCATATAAAATTTCATTTATAATGAATTCCCAATGGTAATGTGTCCCTTTCACAATTTGGGAGATGATGTAAAACATCCAACTCCTAAATATAAAAGTATCCTCCAACCCCATTTCTCTTCCAAAAGAGTTATCATATCATTTTACTCAACTTTGAAATCACTTCTATGAAATTGTTTGGGAAATTTTGAATAATGTGGCTTTGGCTTTGCAATCCAATTGTTGTCCATCATCAATAAATCCCTATTAGGATATTTTGTGTAAAAGTCTTTAGCATCCTTGATGTTAATCTTCACCAACCTTTTATGTGATCTAATGTTTAAGGTATCTGCTATAGATTCCTCTGTTAAGTTGGTCATGATTCTTCCTTGAGGCCCAATGATAAATCTTTTGTCAGAATCATAATGCTTGGCACATTCAATCACTAGCTCTAGACACAACAATGTGGGTGGAAATCCTACTGCTTGGACCAATCCTGTATAAGTAATGATTTGGGCTAGTTTAGATGGTGCATCCCCAAACATCCTTTGCTTGAAGTCAACATAATCTACATGTCGCATATCGGTATCACTAATCTTAATCCATGTTGAAATGATCTTCAATTCAGGATAGATTCCCTTGAAGTTGTACTTCATCTTTTCCACTTTGGTATGAGGTTCCTCAAGACTAGCCTTGAAGATTTTTTCATGGATCCTTTTGTTGGGCTAGTCTCAACTTGCATCTATTTGAAAGATGCAATAATTATTATGGAATTAGGTACAATTAAACATTAAAATAAATCACATTACCAAGATTACCATGAGAACCCATGAAAATCACATAGTCAATATTTAAAGCATCATATAAACCATAGAATACCATCATAAAATAATATAATTAAGCATTACAATATTTCAAGATTTTCCATACTTTTGGGATTTCAAGCAAGGATGGATTTTGAGGAATCTGCCCTTAAGCAGATTCTCTGAAGCAACATAATCTAGCTCAATTCAAGTTAAAATCCCCATCACCATCATGAGATCACTTTACTAACACGATAGAGATCAAATTAAAGAATTCACCTCCATCCAACAAAACTTTAGAATTTTGGGGTCTTGACGAATTTCAAATAATTTGAAGGTAGGAGGATTCTCCAAACACCTAGACGTTTGAGGAATCCAGAGGAAGACAATTTTTTTGAAGAGTTCAATTCCATAAAAGCCCAAGTAACCTCTCATTCATTAACTTCACATAATACATCCATTTGAATAATCAAGCCAAATTCATGCACACATTCATTGCTACTCACAAAGTTCTAGTTTTCTAACCTTCTATGGATTTTGGAGAATTTGTAGGTGGACCAATTTTTTGAATGTCAAGATACTCAGAGAATCAGTGAAGCAATTTTTTTTTTGAAGGATACCAACTCACCATAATCTAACTTAAAACATTCAGTTCATGTCATGTAACCACTCCTTGACCACACCTAAAGTCTTCCTAATGCATCAACCCCAAACCTAGCACATTTCAAACTTTTGAGGGTTCAACAGATTCAAAGAATCCAAATTGGCATGGATTTTATTAAGGAACTAATGTTTAAAGAATCTTCCTAGGGAAATTTTTTTTGAAATTCATCATTCACCCTTTTTTTTGTCTATTCTTTGAAAAAACCCAACTCTTGACTAATAAACCTACAAAATTTCCTGAGGACTTGAACTATGAACATCATCATAACATATTTGAATCTGCCAACCAAAGCTAGGGCAAGGGTAAATACAACTAGGTCTTAATAAATCAAATGTCATCTATTAATAATTTGATTTGAATTTCAATATTTGTAGTTAAATACCATGGATGCAAACCCTAGTTTTTATAAAAAGTTCACGTGTCCTAGTTTTCTATTGTAGAAAACTCAAAAGAGGAACCTTAATAATGCCCCAGGTTAAAGAAAATCAAATGACCACCCAAGACTCATAAGGGACATCAACATCACTCTAAAAAATCCACCAATCGACACCAAACTTCAAGCAAACTAAGTGCAAGCAAGAAAACCAAAGTAGATGACACCTTCAAGATCAATGTTACAATGAAGAGATAAACTGTGAATACATACATAATTGAATCACTAAAATCATCACAAAACTAAATGAA
>VDFB02203751.1:0-11417 GCA_007258455.2 Sequoia sempervirens | reverse complement strand
TACACTATTTGTTTGAAATTTCTATTTGTTAAGAACAGATCTGTGACAATGCAACTGAATAAACCTATTTTCTTGCATATTTTGGAGCACATATTCATAATGCCATAATTCCTATTCTAACAAAGCAATTGAATTAAAAATATTTTCTTGCATATTCTGGTGTATACTTTCCCACACTACATTCTCTGCTTCACGCATCTTTCGAGTTATACACATTCTATACATTTAGTCCCTTTGTGTCATTCTAATTGATTTAAGTAGAAATCCTTACAAATAGGATGTTGTAGATTGTCAATGGCTACGTAAGTTATTCTTGTGTTTGCATATATACATTTTCACATTCATTGAGTTGCTTCTTTGTACCCTGCTAACAAATAGAGTAATTGTATATGCTAAGTGTTTTCTCACCCAAGGCTTAATGCATTATGTGGTTGTTGTACAATGGAGGTGGACAAAGTAAATGTAGTCAGTCAAAATAAATGCAATAGTGAATGTAGTAGTGTGGGAAATTATATTTTGATTAAGTTGCATTACATGTATATATATATATATGTTCACATGTTGCCATCCAATATATATGTATACATGTATATATATGTATGTAAATGCAATATTGAATGTTGGTGTCTGGGAGAGTATACTTTGATGAAGTTGTATTCTCGAAAGAGCCATTGTGGTGTTGGTTTGACAGTACGCTATTGTTAAATTCGTCGCATTCGGCTCCATTTTTTGGTAAGTTGGAGGCTATTAAAACTGTTGGGCTGCACAATCAGTAAGCCGTTTTGGTTGGGTATATTGCATAAATGATTAATTTATTGTTTATATCTTTCATTCTCTGCTTATTGTTCATTTTGATAGTAGGTTTCAAGGTTTGAACACTGATGTGCTACATAATTTCCAAATTGTTCAACATTGTAACAACTCAATCCAATCCTCCTTTCGGTTCTCAAGCATAGCCAACAGTACATGTAAGTGCAAAACTTCTACATAATCAATAAATAGATTTTGTGGCCCCCTTGCAAATATTATTCATCATTTCTACTTTCTAATTGTGTTTATTGATTTTTTCTATATATTTACTAATCTTTGATCCTCCCTTACTCATCTTCTTTCCCCGTCCATTGACATACCTCTCTTTTCTATTTGCGGGTGTTAGGCTAAAGCATAGATGACAATTCCAAAAGATGGAACTCCACAAAATTTCTAGTGGACATTTCATATTGCTTTTGCTCGAGGGTTTGGCTAGGTTCCCCGGGGCTCCATGATGCCAATATGGAAGGGTGGATAACGAGCATGGGTTTTTTGTTTTTCCTTTTCATTCCATATATCTATTCTCACATAGATACATGTATAGAAAACATGGTTTGTAACAACATGTTTCTTATGTACTACCAAGTGGTCGCATCTTTAGCTTATGTGCTATTTGTTTGAAGTTTCAATTTGTTGAGAAGCCAGCATTTAATCGTGCAGTATGTGTAACATATCTATAGTGCTAAAATGGCTCTTCTCATAATGTAACTAAATCAGTATATTGTCTTGCATATTTTGTACTAAATTTTCCCCTCCTACAACATTATCTATTTTGACTCTCCAATTGCACTATGCAATCATTCATTTAAAAGTGGATTTTTTTGTCAACTGCATTGTAATCCGTAATACTTATGTTCTATGAAAATGTTTACTATGGATTTTGGCTTATCTGTGATTTAACTATAATTTTTAACTGTTCTTTTAGGAGTTCTTTTACAAATTCCCCATTTTCTCTATAATATTTAGTGGCAAATAATCTAGGTTGAATCTTCAATTTTGAAACCAATTGTATACATTGATTATTTATACAAAAGAACCCTAAAAAAGGTTTGCTGGTTGAGGATGTAGTTAATCTAATTTTTTATTTTTTGTTTCCTTCTCTTTTGACAAGAAAGGAAATAAATATATTCATAAAAAAGTAAAAAAAGATCACATGGATTTCCAAATGGGGACAATTTTCATTAGAGAAAAGAAGAAGAAGAATCTAAGATTTTTACCACTAACTCTCCACCATAAAAATGAAGAAAAATAGAAAACCTAGAAACTAGACAATTCTAAAAACATGGTAACAATGATCAATCACACCTTGTCTAGATAGTAATAGAATTACAAGTGCAATTTCCTTCCCTCGTCAAAAAACACATGCATACTAAAACTTTAATTTCCAAAACTATAGAGATATACTAATTATAAAAAGTACTCAATATTGAACATCTTCCTTTCATGGAAAAAAATTGTACTTTTTTTTCCCAATTTACAAAAATACACACATGCGTGATGACCCTTACAAAAAACTTCCATTAGCTTCAAAATTAAATACTTAATTGATTGAATGACCTGCACAAATAGTGACAATATGCATGTGCATCTGTTGCCAATAAATATAAAACTCAAATATTCTTGCTAGAAGAAACAATTATTTTCAATTTAATATCTAATTTAATTTATAAGTTCCCACTTTTAAACAAATTTAAAAATTGATTTCCAAACTTTCTAATAGTATTGAATAAAATTTATACAAAAATTTATTCATGATTACTTGATTCATACAATCTAACCTATCTGTTTCATTCATGGTCACCTTTCCATGCAAATAAGAAGCTTCAACCTTCCTCACCACAAACGTTGCTTGTTGTAGTGGGTCCTTATCGGCTAATTGTCGTATGCCTGTGCATAAGACTACTAGTTAAAAATAGGTCCTACAAAAGCTAGAACCAACATGTTGAAAATCGAGAATAATTATACTTGCATGTGTAAAAGTTTTTGCATGACCATGCCTAAATTTTGAAATTCAAATAAATAGCTTTTTCAATTATTTTCTTATTGATGACCACTACACTAAAAAATGAGATGAGCTTCAAAATATTGCTTGGGTATTCTATGATCTCTTGATGTAGCACTTTTTGAGTAAGAATTTTGGAGTGATGATATTCTCTTATGTTTCCCTCAAGGAATTATAGTTGTTGATAGAGGTTCCTTATAAAAAATTAGATAGTGTGGGATGCTTCCAATTGAATTATCTTTTGTATCTCTCTTTCCAATGATGCAATAATCTCATCTTATCAATTTTTCTATCTTCAAAATGAGAAAAAACCTACCACATTTTTTCTAAGTACATACCTCTACTCTTCTTTATTGCTTTGTAAATTATTTTGGTAACAATAATGGGCCCTACCACATTGCAAAGTTGTATGAATCCTAAACAATAGTGCAATGGTAGAGACATATAAGAATATCAACTCTTTAGGGAAGCATGGTGCATCAATGTGTCCTATTATTGAACCGACAATTCTATATAATTCAAAAGGTGGGACCATTGGGATGCTTATGTGTATCTTGGGGACCAATAGTACAATGATATGAAGTTGTCAAGCTAACAACTTCAATATTGTGTGAGAGCTATTAATTGTAAGTAATATTTAATGGTTCCAATGGTTGTCCTTATTCTTTTGAAGCCATGAAAGAAGGGACCCACCAAGCCACTATGTCCATTTCTAGCTAATGGTACAACAAAATGGAGTTTCCAAACTAACAACTTCCCCAAGTTATAAAAATATGCCATGTGGCATATCAAGTCCTTTTTTCTTTTCTCTTTTTCATTTTCTCTCAAGAATTATGAAGGAAAAAATTAGAGGGCCCACCAATATAATATCTTGGCTATACTAATGTTGTAATGGATTTTTAGTTAAATTATACTAACAACTTCTTTGGGGCACAAAATCCTATCACGTGGTAGGCCAACACCAAGCTATTTTTCTTTTCATCTATATAGATAATGGGGTCCACTAAATCAATGAGGAGACTTTACCCAATTGTGCAACAATTTAAAGTTATTAGATTGATAACTTAAAATCAATATATCAACCATTGGTCTTAAAAAATTAATCAAATAGTTTTAAATTTTGTCTTCATTCTCTCATTTTTTGAACAAAAATCAAAATATTCATAAAACCATGCTCTACCAATCAAAATTTCTTTAAGAGAATTTAACCTTTATGGACAAAATATTAATCCACATGAATAAAAGAAGAGATGAGTGACAATCTTGTCATTAATGCTACAAATAACACATTTGGAAGGACCTTGGAATCGTCTTTTTCTTATGTTGTCTTAGGTAAGACATTTATTTTGACAAAGTAACTAGACAAAGAAACTACATTTAGGCCAACAAACTTTATTCCAAATATTTTACCACCAAGGGAAGTCCATGTACTCAAAATTTTCATGGTCTAATATTTGATAGTCATGAGAGATCAAATAAGCTCATTGAGGATCATATCCCTAAGAAATCTGCATCAACCTCATTAAAAGAACATGGCCACTTAGGTAGAATAAAAGATAGGGTTTCCCAAGATTTTAGATCTCCTCCCAAAGGAAAAGAACTAGGATCTTTCAAAGACTATGTGGTAAATTTCTCCATCAAATGAAGTCTTAAAGTTTGACTCTTTAGGCCAACTAGCTTCCAAAAATACTTTACACAAAGGGAGCAAATGAAGTCTTAAAGTTTGACTCTTTAGGCCAACTAGCTTCCAAAAATACTTTACACAAAGGGAGCAAATGAAGATATGAGGTGAGAATTAGGGGATAGCAATCACAATAGTCCAAAAAAAAGAGCATTGTTGCCAAAATTTAGAAATATTTTTTTTTTCTTAACAATTAAATAACCTTTATTGAGAGTATTCAAAATTATAGAGCCTTTCCTTGTCAAAACCATTCTTAGAACCTTAGCAATTGTAATACCTCATAAATACTTATATTTTAGAAGTTTGGCCCAAGGATGATCCCATTGCTCATACCATCACCTCATAAACTTGGAGAGAGGAAGACCATAACCTCCATTCTTTGGGGTTTACAAACTTGTTCCCAACTAATAAGACTCTATTTTTGACACTCCAAAATTGTTTCCCAAATAAATTTACTAGAAATAGAATCAAACTCTTTTAGAAAACCTTTAGGAGTAGAAAGAATCATAATTCTATGAATAGTAATAGCATGCAACACATATTTTAAAATGGTAGGTCACCCAACAAGATAAAAATATTGTAAGGTCTAATTAGAAACCAACATTTTAAATGTGTCTAGAATTCTTTTCCATTGAAGAGGATTAGGAGTACTACCAACTAACAAAGGAATATTAACAAGATAATCCAAAATAATTTGTCTTATTTTAAAATATAAAATAAGAGAAATTCTCTATTGAATGGCTAGAGGAATATTAAAGAAATAAATATTTAACTTTTCCTCGTTAATTTATTGACTTGAAGCCACCAAAAACACATTAAAATCACTCCTAAAAATTATAGATTCTTAGATTTTAGCAACCCCCAGTAATGAAATATCATCCACAAATTGAAGATGAGAAAGAGAATCGATATTATTACTTGTAATTTTTCGAATGAGTGTACAAAATATTTTTGGTATTTAGATCATGATTGTAGAAATCATATGGCTAAAAATAAATAGGTTTTTTCAAATAATAATTGACTAATTCAATCAAATGTCAAGTTTGTGAATAATAATAAAGTGTTAATGTAAGAAAATGTAGTATTTCAATCTAAACCAAGCAAATCAAGAATAAATTTCTTGATGTGTGTTTTTCTTGTCTAAAGCATAATTTAACTTTCATTGAACAATTAGTGCAAAAATGCTAGATTTTATTTTGAAAATGGAACATTCATCATTCTTAATAAAAGTAGAAGGAATAGATTGATTGTAAAAGCACCAACGATGAAGAATAAAATGCTTCTATTAAAGATATAAAATAAATTATTTATTTAATTTGAAGATGTTATAAAAGATCAATTGTGGATTTTAATTTTAGTGAACTAAAATTATTATCCAAGAAGCATATGGTTAAAGGATTGTTAATGATGGAACAACCAAACCAAAATTGTGAAGGATTTATTTTAGGAAAACAACATAGAAATGTGTATTTAATTAGTGAATTGTGAGAGCAATAACACCTCTAAAGTTGGTACATTAAAATTTGTGCAAACCTATGAAAAATATCCTCAATTGGCAATAGTTGGTACTTCATGACTTTCATTGTTGATTTTAGAAAAAAAAGGTGTTCTTTTTCAAAAAAAAATTAGAATCATTTGGTGGTTTTCAATAACTTAAAGCCTTCGTAGAGAAGTAAAGTGACTATTATGTGAAATATTGAGAATGGATAAGGAAAAAGAAATTGTATCAAAATAATTTCATGATTATTGCAATATTATTGAAATCAAAATATAATTTGTTGCAAGACATACACCATAAAATAATTATGTAATAGACTAGAAAAATAAGAAAGTAGTTAAAATAGAAATTAATGATAAATTAAAAAGGGTTTCCAAATAATTTTTAGGTTGAAGTTGTAGTTTTCTTAGTATATATATAATGCAGATTGAATTTGAGAGCCTTATTAGATTGTCAAATTTTGGAGCCAACTTTACTTAGTTGGTAATTTCATTTTGTCAAGATAAAAATCTATTTCAAGCATTCCACAATAGTGATAGCAGATTTAAAGTGCTTAATCAATCAAACATTTTGGGCATTAAATTTATACAAGTTCTACTTTGAGATTTAATTTCTAATTCAATCAATTTTCCCACAAACAATGAACCATAGCAAGTGCTTAATTTGATTTTCTCACTATTCATTTTTCTCAATTCAAATGCTTAAAAAATACATTTCAGATTCCAATTTTACTTGTTCAATCTATAGGAAAAATACAATTTTCTCTTTCTTACATAGATGATTTTCTTCTTTACATGAGGTGTAGCCTCATCTTTACTCTATTTTAATCTAGTCACTTCTTCAAAAATCCTCTCCTTTGGAAAATTTTTCCTTCATCCTTGGCTACCTCTTCTCTCGTTTTTTACTGTGCAGACTCCAACCATTATTTCTACCTTTTTCTCTTTTCTTCAAGGTTACATAATATATATTTTTTCATTGTCTCTTCATTTCTTCTATGTCCCATCACCTTTAGCTGCATATTGAATTTTACTATCCAATTTTATTTTCTTAACTCATACTCTTGTATTCTTCATGTCACACCCAAATTCATTCATCTCCCCAACAAGATAATAATAAATTACAAAGTAAATGGAGAATAATTAAAATATTATTTTGAATTTATTATTCCTCTTCAATTTTAGCACCAATGTGCTAGAGAAATAAAATAAAATAAATGAATTGCAATTTAATTAAATTCCTCAATCCTCCATCTAGCAAGGAATTGCAATCAATTTATAAATGAATAGAAGGAGAATTAATATTCAATTTCTCCACTTTTGCTTGTTTTTCCAGCAAAATTGTACCAACACCAAAAATAAAACAAAAAGCATATTTTTTGGGTGATGAGGATTGCTCTACCCCTGGGATGCTTCTACATTAGACACAATAGGTAAGAAAAATTTTGTAAGCTTGGGCTCACAAAATGGAGTTGAGTAGTAGGACTACTGCAGGTATGTCTTGAGGATCATCATGGGCCAAAAGTGGCAATATGATGGGTATGTGGCTAATGACTTTTTTACCCAAAATTGATGAAACAAAGGGTTTTTAAAAGAGAGATTCTCAACTTTCCACCAATATAAATTATGCTTTATTTTTAATTTAATAAGTAATTATTATTTGTTTTCTATTCAAATTCTGTTGAAGTCTTTGATTGATAGAGTTGATTGAAAAACATCTATAGCTTTTAAACAATATCACATTCTTTGAATCAAAACGGCGTCACATTCTATACTTTTGCATACTATGAGATTAAAAAAAGAAAAAAATGAATTTCATGAAGTTTTGACAAATTCTGATTAGTTAGACATACAAGTTTTTTATATTTTTAAAAGTTGTAATAAAAATTCATAATTAATTATTTGCTTAGGAAAAATTACAAAAAATGCATCACACCTTCGGGACATGAGTCCTCTACTTATATCTAAAATCTTATAAAATATTATCATTTTATTGTGGTTAGAATTGGTCGAGATAGACATCTACTTCTTATTTTTCCTTGAGTTTGGTGTACTCATTTGAAATTTCAAATTTCCTCTAAATATATATATATATATATTAAAACAAACCTAATAGTAGTTTAGAAACTGTTCAATTTGCCTATAAATTACATTCATACATATTTTTGAAATAATAGATAGCTTATTCAAATTTTTGCGTCGAATTTTCCTAACTCTGATTTTCTAAATTTTTTGCCACTTAAGGGCCTATTTTTTCCATGAGTAGTCCTGCATACCCTCTCCCAAGTCGTGAAGAACTTGCAACATACTCCAATGTTGAGATCGGTACCCTACAAACTTTCTTCCTTCTTCTCTTCCAACACTTGATTGAAACATGTGCCATATTCCTCCGCCAAATCTTCCCTTCACTGTCATCTCCTTGTGCAGAATTTCTTCCACCATGAGCTAACTTCTCTCACCAATTATACCTTCCTCTCATTCCCCCTTTTGTGGGATTCAACCCATCAAAAATCGTCCACCTCCACCAAATTCCATATCCATCCTCCTCCTTTGTGAGAATTAACCCACCACAATCCATCCTCCTCCACCAAAAGAATTCATCCTCTTCAACCTCTCTTCTTGCCATACCAACGCAATGGCTTCTTTTGGGATACACCTTAACCGTTAAAACCTCCATGCTTTGCTTATCCACATTTTCAAATTTAAATTGATGCCATCCAACACAGATCTCATAATTACAAAAATAAAAATTTACCTCTATTGCTACAATCTTGCCTCTTTCACTTTTAGCAACACGTTCATCTTCACCATTCATCACCATCATCTTCTTTGTGTGTGTCCTCTGTAGACACCCAAAATTGTCCTCTTGCAACACCTGTCTCGACATTTCATCATTTAGGCATCTTGTAGCATGTTTTGCCCTAGATACCCATGTCATCGTCTAATTAGTTAAATAAATCATATTTATTTTACTAATTTCATTTATTCCCTTCCTCTAATGTTAATTAAATAATTTATATTATTTAATTAATTAAATCATTTCTAATGTTAATTAAATAAGTTATATTATTTAATTAATGAAATCATAAATTCGATGTTAATTAAATAAATACAAAATTTATTTAATTAATAAAATCCTAAAGAGATCTTCTCGCTTTCTTTCCAAAACTGAACTCGTGTGCATCTAATTAACTTATTTAATTAGATAATTCATCAATTATCCTTCTCGTCTTTTTTGAGATTTATTTCCTTAAAACAGGAAATGAAATCTTTCCATATTTTTTGAAATCTTATCTCATCTCGTTGTATTTCCTCTTTTGTCAAAAATCAAATCATTGTCAAATATTTTCAAATCTTATCTTCATCAACGTCACGGCTCTATAAATATAGCCTCTCGCAATCCATTTAGGGGGTTGATTCGTCTAGCATCTAGACTCTGTCAAAATCAATCTTCCGTCTCTACCTATCATTCTCTCTATTTATCATTGTCATTGTCAAGTCGTTATGTTGCAGGAATGAGCACTCAACATTCCTCCATTGTCACCCTTCAAAATATCGCATTCTCATGTAGGTGGAGAAGAGCAATGGAGATAAATCAAGTCTAGCTTGGAGATCGGTTTGCTTTGCTTTCTTGTTTTAATTTTCATGCTAGTTTGTGCTCTATTGTGCTTGATAGGATCTAATTAGATTATTGTTTTCATTACACTAAATCTGCTGATTTTTACCCTATCTACATTTGGTGAACCTGATGTGAATAATTTGATATAGCTTGCCTTTTGCAGGTTTTATTGACATTTTATTGCAGATTTGCCAGTTTTTGGACAAAACTATAGGTTTTACAAAGTTCTTCATATCTTCTACAAAGATACAAATTTTTTTACAATATTTTTACAAAATCTTGTACATCATTTCAAGAGGCTACAGTAAAAAAATCAAGGGTTTATGATCATTTTTGTGGAAGTTATTTTGATTTTAATTATTTTTATAAAATTGATTTTTTGGACGCAAATCAACAAATTTTTTAAATTTTTTTACATTTTTGGAAAGCTCATGAAATTCTAATAGGGATTTATGTTTTACAGATTTAGTTTGGAGGTCAAATATAATACAAAAAAATTCGATCTTCTTTTTCTGTATGGTTTTCACAAATCCACGTTTCTGAGAGCAAAACAGGGAATTTTTCTTACTTCTTTACATTTCTGGAAAGCTCTCAGAAAATTAACAAGGGTCTTTTCTTTGATTTTTTATTTTTCAGATCAAAAAAATCATCAAATACTAAAATTTAATTCGGCTATGTCAAAAATATCTGAAATTGAAATTTTCTGATGAACTTGTCTTTTTCTTTTCTTTTTCTTTTCTTTGGCTGCATTATAATATTGTTTTTTGATCTTGTAGGTGATCATAAGAAGCTATAGTAACAGCAATATCAGTCATAGATAGAAGATTGGAAAGCGAAAACTTCTAGGTGCACTCGTTTAATCTTTCACCTCTTAATCATTGTTTGTCACACATTTGGATTTGGGCTCTTAAAACGAATCTTGTTTTCAATCACATATCAAAAATCGAGGCTAAAATTAACTATTGTCTTCAATCACACATCTTGATTTGGGGTTAAAAAGAACAAGTGTTTGAATTTCTTTACACACATTTCAATTTTCTAAAAGGAAATTAATCACTGTGAGTGTGAATCAAGTGTGTGTGTGATCACAAACACCTCACTTGGTTTGCCTTTGTCATACCCTTCCTAGGAGGCCTGCTAGGGGATTTCATCACCCTTGGGGATGACCTCAATTGAAGTGTGAATCGAAAGACACGCTTGTTTGGGAGTTAAAATCTCTTCACTCTTGGCTAAGCCCCAAAGAACTTTATACCTTTGGGAAGTGAAGGTGAAGGGTGGGTTACCCCTTTCTCCCGGCTGTGTGGCAGGATTTTTCTTACAAATCATCCTTAGTCAACCTTGTGCAGACTAGCTTGAGACCTAATTGGCCATACCCCACTTGACTAGTCATAGGGCTTGTTGTTGTGTATTCGAGTGCTTGCTTAATCATAACATTAATCTTCAAAGACATATTTATCATTGTGTTTGGTGTGTGTGTTCATGCATTTACATGTGAAATATTGTATTTGATAGTGCCCAAGTCAAACTTCCAATAAACACTTGCCACATCATCCAAATCACCCAATCTTATCATTCCACATCATATCATAATCATCATCATTTCTTTAATCCAATCAACATCATTTTACACCATGAAAACATTGGAAGACGTAGCACAAGAGCTTGTTCACATGCTTCACGATGCTAAAACAAGTCAAACACCTTTACCCCAACAAATCATTCACAGCACCCATAACATTATCCAACATCTTCAAACCAGCCAATCACCTCAAATGCAACAACTCATAGCTCAAATCCAATACCTCATGGCC
>VDFB02203749.1:0-27479 GCA_007258455.2 Sequoia sempervirens | reverse complement strand
ACCTGCTGATAACATTCGATTGAAAGTTTCTAAATCCTTTTCAACAAATACATTTTGTCCATATCCTCCAATTGTAGACCACGTTTCTTTGAGGTATCCTGTCAAACAGTTCACGTCCCCTGTCTACCAGAACGTTTGCAGCAGTAATGATGGACGTCTGTACCCTGTTCCAAAGCTCCCATTTTGGCCAGAACGTTTGCAGCAGTAATGATGGACGTCTGTACCCTGTTCCAAAGCTCCCATTTTGGCACAGGTTGAGAGTATGCAAATTAAATCTGATCAGGTGGGAGAACTCTGTTTGTTGCATAACGAGATAATACGGGCGGGAGAAAACAATTTTAAAAATTAGCTTTGCGCGGGATTAAGACCGAAAGGGAAGCCGATTATAAACGGCGAATGGGACGGATTAAGGGGGCCACCTAAGCGGTCAACCAGAGCGTTTTCTTGGGGAAACTGATACATCAGATCGCTTCCCATTGAATTGCCCACCTGCTTTCCTTCATGGAATTTAAATACAGACCAAATCGGGTATTAACATGCAGATTAGTTGAAGGCAGGTAATGAAGATTAGCTTAACATGCAGCTGATTCCTGATAGATTATATTGGGAAGTTTATCTTGTTTGTTGTAGGCTTTAGTTCCCTAAGAAACTGTGAAGAAATATCTGGCTTCAAATATTTTTGTTCTGCTATTTTCTACTGGAAAAATATATAAATGCATTAGATTGCCTTTCATTTTTCACTTCTTTAGTTGTTCAATGATCTTTGCATGTATCTTTCTTTTATCCCAAATGGAGAAGTCCGTCCCTTTCCAGGGTTTAATGGCATTTTGCTTACTTGGGGTGCAGGTTTCTTTGATTTTCAAGTTGGCGAGCAATAGACCTGTAACAAAACACAGATAAGGTCTATTTCAGTTCTGTACAAGTTGAAGGGTGATCTGCTGAGATCGACATTCGTTCAAATCAATTTTTCCAGAAGAGTTCATATAATGCAGAGGCATGGTATGTCTAATTATTTGATGTTTGAGAAACTTTGTGATGATTGCTGATCGTTATCTCCCGTAAGCTAGATGGCTAGGCTGTATCATCTACTAGATTTTGAAATGGAAGTGCTCCAAAGTTTATAATGATCTGTGGGAGAAAATTGGTTGCATTTGGCTAATTTAGTCCTGGAATCTGAAACAGAGGCTTCCTTCGTATCTGATGGGATTCCAATGGGACAAAGCTCTGTAGAAGAAACAGGGGATATAAAGGTCGCCGAAGGAATTGACAAGTTAGAGAACACGAGAGTTTTAGTTATATTTGATGAGAGAAAGGATGTTCCTTGTCAGCTATATTCTCATGGAAGGTGGTGAGAACTATTCAAAACCTTTGGAGGAGTTTGAGCAGAAAACTGGTTTAAAGGGTGTTGATTTGAAAGAAACATCCAGGGAGGAGGAAGATAAAATGTCAAATTCCTTGTATGTGATTGAAGGTATTTCTAATGGTGAGACGACTGACATGCACTTTGAAATTGAAGAGGTCTCTGAACATCTTGGAGAGAAAAAAGATGAAAATGAACAAGAGGATTCTCTGGACAATGAAGAAGCCCTGAAGATGCTCCAAAATGAACACAGAAATGAGCTTGATGAGTCTGATTCCACATCAATGCAAGATTTGGTTCCAGAGAATTCCTCCAAAGAATTTATAAGTGAAGACTGTTGTGAAGGAGATCACTTGCATCAGTCTGACAAATTGAGGAAAGGAGCGAGATAAAAAATGTACAAGTGATTGAGATTGTGGAAGGGAAGGGGGCAGATAAGGTTGAAGAAAATGCAATGGAATTGCCAATTCAAGACTATGAGCCTGAGTCCCCTGCAATGGTCAAACATTTAGAGCCTGAAGAGATTGCTGATCCAAAATCCTGGAAAGCACGTTATTAGAAACCCAAAGTGCTATAAAGGAATATGTCTTCCAGCCTCTGCCAGAAACTAAAAGTTCACCGATGCAAAGGGATATTCGAAACTTTGACATCAAATCCAGTGAATATGATGAAGAAAAGATTCATGCAGATACTGAATTCTCTTCTACGCCTGTCTCTAAAAGTTCATCTGCAGAGCCAGAAGAGATTGTTGATTATAGTTCACTGGAAGACACAGCGTCAGAAACTCAAATTGCTATCAAGAAAGATATCTTCCATTATGAACCTGGGTCTAAAAGATAACAGATGCAGACAGATCTTAAATCCAGGTTCATAATGGAAGATATCTTTCTCGATAGCATTTTGAGTTTCTGATGCTGTGCCTTCCAGTAAACTATTATGAACAATCTCTTCTGGCTCCACAAATGAACTTTCAAATACAGGCGTAGAAGAAAATCCAAGACTGGTCTCAGTATCTGCATGGATCTTTTCTTCATCATATTCATTGGATTTGGTCTCAAAGCTTGGAGTATCTATTTGCATTGGCGAGCTTTTAGTAATGTTAGAGGGTTTGTTATCTCTCTTTTCTTTTCATTTGCAACTAACAATCTGTGGGTGTGTGTATGCACCAGGTTCTCAAGATACATGCAACAAAAAGGGCTTCAATTTGGGACTGCTGCGGTTTTTGGAATTGGCTGTACGCTCATGAAGATTAGATTACCATTCTTGCATTCCAGAGTTTTGTTTCAGTTTCAGAGTACAAGCATGCACATAAAACAAGCAGCTTTGCTTCATAGAAGACTAGGTTATATTTTTAAATTGGAGCACGAGTCAATGATCATACTATAATATTCATGATAAATCTCCAATTCGATACTTAAATTTGTTAGTTGACCCTACCTACATGATTTGTTTTAATGATAATTATTTGTTCAAAGTTATCCTGAAGGAAACAATTTTATTGTATTTGGGCGGCCTTAGCCTTTGTGATCACAACTAGAAAAGTGCACCAAGTATGGGCTATCTTGCATTTTGTAGAACTCAAAACTAGACACAAATGCCAACAATGGTGCTCTTATAGGTCAAGGACATGGAAAAGTTTGTAGAAACTCTATTGCAAGTCACTTTTGAAGCATCAGCATAAGTGTTTGTGGAACTACTAGAAATCTAAAGATTTAGGAGTTGAATCACCCACGAGTCTTGATCTTGAATCTCTAGAGAAATATTTTACAAAAGATCCCAAACATTGAATATCTCAATTTGAATCTAAATGGAGAAAAGAGGAAAGGGTTGGCTATCTACTAGAATAACAAAGCTAGTCTCCCAAGTGGTTGGTATATTCCAACCTCAATTCAACCTTTGAAGATAGTAAAACCTTAGGAACAATCTAACTATTATAACATGTGAAATATTGATTGAGGGATGATGGGTTTTGGATAATAATAAATAAATTGAAGAAAGGTAGGAGAGGAAACCTATAATTATTTTTGTTAGGAATAGGGAATAAATGAACAATAAAACACAAAAAAAATACAAGGACATACCTAGGAGGATCAAGATGCAGCCATGGTTGAATTAGAGGAGGTGCTACAAGGCTTTATCTATAGATTTATCAATGTTGGAGCTTTTTCTTTTATGTTAAGTGTTTATGTAGAGAAGAACTTAATGTATGCTACTATGTTGATTGCGAGTGTAGTAACATAAAATAGATTACTAGATCGAAATGAGTTTTAGGTACAATAGACCAATTTATAATTATTAGAAGTTAAATATGTGAGAAAAAATAACTAGAAAAAAAAGAAGTATTTTTCTTTAATTTTGTGAAATATTCAATAAAATGTTATTATTGTAGTTTTAGTTTTAAATTATTTTAAACAAGTTATGCAAAACAAAACCATTCTCAATTTATCTATTGTTTATCTTGTTATTAATGAGAATTCCTTAGTTGAGTCATGTTTTGTTTATGCCTCTTGGATTTTGTAAGGGTGGAGTCCCTTATTAACCCTTTTAAAAAATCAAAACCATCCATAGTGTTCAATATTTTAACGATGCATCTAGTTCAAGTTTATAGGTCAATCCATCATAATTAAACTATTGCATCTAGTGCCTAACATAGCTACAACAACTATGTCTATGGATTTGTCCCTTTAAATCTCTAGGGAGTAATAATGACATATTATTTTAATTAACTTTGAGTGAATGAGAAATCTTCCTCATAAATAAATTAATGTTTTTTAAGTATCAAGAAGATCATTTCCAAAAGATTTCAAATAAAATTTTACTTAGTAGAGAGTATATGTTTAAGATAAACAATTCACAAGTTTTAGTCTAAATAATAAAGAACTTATTAAATCAACACTTTCATTAATGGGTGGCAATTGTTAGCCTCATTTTTAACTTGTCAATTTTATTTATTTTTGCATCAAAATCCCTATTTTGAGTTACTCCTAAGCACAAATTCTTCAAGTGTTTCAAGTATCATGTCATTCATCCAATTGAAGTTATCAATTAATGACTATCACAAGTTGTTTGCATTGTGTGTTCTTTGTAAAAATAGTTGAACTATTCCTCTCGGTCCTCAATTGGTTTATGTAATTTAATTGCATCAAATGTGGAACAGATACACCAATTTGAAGAAGAATTGCTCATTATTCTAGTTCCAACCTCTAGAGCAGCTATTGCACTCACAAGTTTTACAGAAACAATTAAATATTGAAATCCATAATATCTAGAGTTAAACCATTTTATAGGGATGTTTTTGAGATCATTAGACACAACTCAATATTTTTTCTAACCAAGACTCTCTGTCATTTGAAAGATATTAACGATTCTAGTTTCCAATAGGCAGTTTGTGGAAACAATTAGATATGAAGTTTTATTAAATATAAATTTTGAAAAAGGAATTTTCACAACTCATAATTTGCAAAGTTATATAGAAAAAATGAAGTTGTAAAAATAAAACTTCACAACTCACTATTCAAATAGAATAAAAAAATGTGAAAAAAAATTAATCACAACCCATAATTAATCACAAATCATAATTTGAAAACCTATTAACTTCACAATTACAAACCTTGATTTTGTATTGCAAGCTTTTGGATTCAACTGTGCAAGCTTTTGTATTGTAACCTATTCTTGATGATGGATCACATAATGTGATCCGAAACATCAATTGAAAAACATACAGTTGAATCCAAAAGCTTACAATACAATTTATAAACTGTGAAAAACTCATACCAACTAAACCTTAATTTTACAACCCACATTCGATAAACTCGCCATAAACATCAACCTCACATGAAAAAAAGACGTTTACACATTCATTCAAGCATAATGAAGTTGGTTATCTCTACCTGTTACGTGGAACTATACGCCAAGTGTGAACTATTGTAAAGAAAGTTGGCTCAAACAAATATTGCATAACTAACAGGTTTAACTCCAAACTCCACAACTTCTGCCAACATCTTCCATAATCTGTGCCAGCGTTGGAGATTTTGAGATCAAAGCAGGATTGAAATCACTATTGCAGCCGCCATGGAAAACACACATGCAAAATGAGGAACCACAAATATGGTGTAAGAACAGTTTGACATATGTCATTTCGTAGGATGCAATAAGCACAGGGTATTCACAAAATGGATATCTTGAAAGTGATTTAGAAGCATAAAACTACACTCCACAACCTTTATATTACAGTTGTGGGCTTGTGGCAGACCTGCATGCAAAATGTGGAAGCATTGACAAGGTATGAGAACTGTTGGACAAAATACCTCAAAGAAGTGTGATCTCATGACCTCATATTTGTAGTATGTGCATAAAATAGATTTGTAAAGACTTTCAAAACTTGTCAGCAAATTCATTGGCTGTTGTTTTGCCAAATTCCACAAACTTTTACCAGAATCCTCAGCCTACACCAAACAGGGAAAATGATTGTTTGCCTCAAGTTGGAATATGATGTACAAGTAAATGGTGAATGGATGAACTGTGAATTATTGGGCATGTGTAAATTTTCCATGAGGTGTACATGATAGTGCTGTCCATGGGTTTTGTCAAGAGTTGGCACTTCCTACTATTCAAATCATTTTGTCATGACTTGAACAAGTAGAGAGCCTTGAAGACCTGAAAATGCAAAACTTAAAGGAAAAAGAATTGGAACTTCTTATAGTATGAGGCACTGTAATTGGAGGCATGATAAAGGAGCTATTGATTTCTTTTTCTAGAATAACTAGACAAAGGCCTCTGTGAATCATATATTATAGAGATGGTGTGGGCTATCCTTTAACATGGATCATATCATGATGTAGATTCTAGTGTACTAGAATTTTGGCTTGCAACTCATGGTACTTTTAGGGAAGGAATAAGAAAGGTAGATCCAATGTTGTAAGAACCTATCATGGAAGTAGTTGTGACACTGAGGAGCATTTGGGAGATGTTATTGGTGATCTCAATTTAAGGCATGGTCAAATCCACAATTTTAGTGATATGTCAATAGGACTAAAGGTTGTTGATGCATTGATGCTAATGACATATATGTTTTAGTACGTGAGTACACTATATGGTGTGGTCAAAAGTTGTGCATCTTATACCATGCACTTTGTTAAGTTTTATGTGGTTCCTTAACAAAACCCATAACTCTAAGGTTACAAGTTTCTAGTTGCCTTTTTGTAAAGTGACTTATGTCACTTATTAAACTAAAAGTTAGAAAATGAACCTCATTTTTAGAAAAGTGATGTAAAATATAATCAAATAAAGTTTATTATTTTCAAAACCATTTTATTTCAAAAAAGTATTTACCAAGTGGTTGTCAAGTAGTTACAAGGTGGTTATCAAGGGAAGCCTATAAATACATAGCTTTTGGTATTGTAGAAGGGGAGACTAAGGGAAATTTTAGTAGAGGACTTATGAAGAGAGTTTTGGATGAATTTTGTTTTCACACATTATACATAATGGTTTTTTGAAGTTGTATAATTTCACAAAAATAATAAAGAAACTATATGAATCATATATTTTTTATGTCATTTTGTGTTATCAATACCACTTTTTCGTATGTTAAATTGGTAATCCTTCTAAGTCATTATGTAAATCATAGGTTATCCATTGAAACATTTATAAACTGTGAAATTGATGTAATGAAACACAATCACATCTTGGTGTCTTGGTTTGAATGTGTTGAAGCAACCTATTTCTTTGTGTGTTGAGATTTGTTAGCCTTCTTTCATCATCATTGTATATCAAAACATACATTGTAATGAAATCCCCTTATAATTTGTCATAAGTTTTGAAATCCTAGCTGCTATATGTGTGTTTATACTAAGGTTTCTATAAGTCATTTTCTTTAACTTTTTCCTTTTCCTTTCTATACTTTCAGGTAAAAAGTACTTAAAAATTTCCATTATACAAGGGATTTTCCACTCTCAAATGTAGAGGAAAGTTTTTATTCCAATAACAACTTATCCAACTATTGGAACATTTATCACTACCTGTTGGGTGAGTCACATTGAAATCTACAATGGCAAATATGTAAATACTAACACAATCAAAGATAAATCGTTTAGGAAAAGGTGTCTAGAAATGGCTATATACCCACTCTTTATAGTTTGCATCAAACTTAAACAAATCCATAACTATATATGGTGTACCTCGATCTTATGAATATGAAGTATGTAGGCAATCTAGGTAAATGAAGTTGGTTCCTTATACTTAGGCTTTATGGAATGTCATTGGTATTTTCCTAAAATTTGGATAGACCAAATTATGTTAACCTAGATATAAAAAAATTAAAGATAAAGTCAAGTTTCATTATATAGTTGGAATATTTTTAGTTGAACTTTTCACATTATCAAGGCTATAGGCCTAATTTTGAGGCATGGTGTGAATATGATCTTATAAATCTTAGTATATGGTGACCTCAACTCTTTTCTAATAAGGAAGAGTATTATATCAAAAATAATTAGGACACAGATTGTCAGAATGATTAATTTCTTTGGCTAGAGCAAAAAGTTGCATGTCATAAATGGTCAAATAAATGTATGTCTCGTATAGACAAAAAAATACCTAGCTTCTATAGATAGAGGAATGCATATCCCATATGGATTGAAGATATATATATATATATATAAAATTGTTCGCATATTAAGTACATTCATCATTTTAGGTTTTAAAATTGATCTTTTGAGATCACTTGCAAAACTGTTCTCTTTTTTTCCACGTAGGGTTGTTTAGCTATAAGTGCTATCTTATATCATATAATTTTTTTTACATATTGTTGTTCTTAACAAAAAATATTTTATACATGTATTAGTCCTTTTTTTCATTGCCTTGGCCTTTGAAGGATCACTGCTGCTACATTGTCCCTTTTCAATGAAGTTATTCAAGTCTAGATTAAAATACAACCATTGATTTACACTTATGAGTTCCTCCTTGGTTATTTCTTCTTTTCCTTTCTTTATGAGGTTTTGATATTTGGTTTTGGTGACTTCTATAGTACTGGAAACCTGCATAAAGACATTGAAAGTAGTGTCTCTTGTTAGACTCTTTAAGCGCCCTCCTAATGCCCTAGTACTTTTCATAATTCCTAGCTTTCCAAAGAAACCATGGAATTTCAATTGTTAGAATTAACCAATAAATATTGTTTCCTTTTCCAATTTATGCAATCTTTCCTAATAGAATTTCTTTCTTTCTTTTTTCTACTCTTTCACGATAACCTATAAGATCAATTAGGAAAAGGTTTCATATTTCTTTAGCAAAAAAGCATTCAAAGAACAAATGAGAGATAGTTTCAGCTTGCTTACAAATTCCACATATATTTGTATTTCCTTTAGCATCAAAGTTAGGTAGTTTTTGTAGAAGAAGCATCCATTTTTAAAGCCAAATTTTTTGGTCCCAGCACATTATTCCATAAATTTGAGAAGGTTTTGTTCCAATCTTTCTAATTAAGGTTAAAATTCCAATTATTATTAAGCTAATCAACAAGATTAAGGGGAAGGGGGCACAAGATTATATATTTCTTTGGCTTTTATCTTGGTTAGGTTATCACAGTTTATCCAATCAAAATTTTGAATTTTAGAAGGGTCAAAGCTTTTAGAATTCTAAATCTTTTTTTTTTAAATGTTTGATTCTTTCATAGGTTTTTTTTTGTGTTGGGGGGGTGTTAACATCCTTACTAAGTATATCCCAACTTAACATCTTTTCATTACTACTTAGATTTTGAAAGGTGGAAATACCTTTTCTATTCCATTCTCTTGCTAAGCACCCTTGAAGTAGGGCAAGGGGCTTGTTGTTATGGAAGGTATTCCACCAAATGGATTTTAAGAGGAAAATATTATCTAGATCTTATCCATTGGGAATTGATTAAGGACATGATCTCTTTGCCACTTTCCTAGGCCTTCCATAGACTTTTGAAGACATTGGAACCTATAGGGGATATAGGAAATTTACCAAACACTAGATCACAAATAGGTAGGTTCCTCCAAGATTTTGCATTTTTGGGGACAACATTTTTTATGTTGTTCCTGACCAACATTTTTCAAGGCTCATTTCCTTTTAGGCAAGTTTTCTAATCCATTTTACAGCAAGAAAAATTCCTTGTTTCTTTAGATCTTTGAGTCCAAGACCCCCTTTTTGTTTCTCAATACAACAAGTCTCCCATTTAACTACATGCTTTTTCTTATTTCCTTTTATGTCTGACCAAAGGAACTGTCTTATTCTTTTTTGTATTTCCTCTATTTGGTAACTATTGAACATCCAAACTGAAGCATAGTAGATGTTATACGAGGATAGAATTTTTTGGTAAACTTGAGCTCTCCCAGCTATGGAGAGGTATTGTTTGTTCCAAGATTCAAGTTTCCTTACTATTTTCCCTTTCAACCATTCCCACATATATTTTAAGTTGGGGTTAAAAATGGAAGGAATGCGCAGGTATCTTACTACTTTTTTGGGCCCACCTCATTGAAATTCATGATCCTTAAGCTAGTCTGCAAGTTGTCTACTATCCTAGGATAACAAAATTGTTTTTCCCTTAGATATTTCTGCACTAGCTATTTGGCTAAAAAGCTCTATTTTTTTCATTAATTTTACAAAATTTCCTTGTTCCATTTTAACAAACAGTGTTGTATCATCAAAAAATTGAATGTTAATTAATTCTTCATTATTTGGTAATGAGAGTCCTTGAACCTTTGGGCTTATGGAGTGGTCCCTTAGTATATAGTGCATGGCATATGCAACTATTACAAATAGTGAGAGAGCAAGAGGTCACCCTTGTTGTATGGATCTTTGTAGCTAAAATTCATTAGTTAGGTCACCATTAACTTCCACTTGTGTTTGTAGCCTCATTCATTACATTTTTGATCATTTGGAAAACAAGTTTAAGAAATCCAAAGGCCTCTAGGACCATCATAATGAGTGGCCACTCAATTCTGTCGTAAGCTTTCTCGAATTCCAAAAGCAACATTCCCACATCCTGATTGGAACATGTTCTATTCCATTCCATGGCTTCCTAGCTAGTGAACATTTTTTCTTAAATGTATCTTCTCTTGTTGAATCATTTTTGGGTATTATTAATCATTTTGGGGAGAATGTCAACTATCCTTCTAGCTATTACTTTTTCAAGGATCTTATAGGAGACATTTAGTAGAGTTATAGGTCTCCAATTTCTTAAGAGGGTTTTATCACCCTCCTTTGGGACTAGTTTTATTATTTCATGCTTAATATCTTTACCAAGTGAGCCTTTCTCAACAGCTTCTTTATAGACTTGGAGTAGGTCCTCCCCTATCCATTCAACATTTTTTTTATAGAATTCCACTGTAAGACATATACTCCAAGTGATTTATCATTACTTAGGGAAAGGAATGCACTATTGATCTCTTATTTGGTTATCTACTAGTTCAAATTAATAGCCTCCTCCCTAGTTATTTTCCTTGGAATTATTTTCCTACTCAATTCTCTTGCTTCCACCCCTCGGGAACCTAAGCATTCTACAATAAATAGTATTTTATAGAATTGTTGAAACTTTCCCTTAATAGCATCTGCATCTTTGGTCACGATTCCTTCATTCCAAATAGAACTAATAGTTTCTTTTGCCTCTTTGGTTTTAAGGCATTTGAAAAAGAATTTGGATCCTCTATCTCCTTGGGAGATCCAATTAAATTTTTCCCTCTTTTTTAATCCCCGATCTTTATAGTTTTGAATCTTTCTTAGTTTCCCTTTGATAAAGATTAATTCATTGTTTACTTTCATGTCTTGGGGAGCATTTTGGAGCTTGTTTTCCACCTTCAGAAGGGAATTTTGTAGCTGGTTTTCAACTCTCATGTTCTCCTTGGCTCTTTGCTCTCTGATGGTTTGGAGGGTTATTTGCCAACTCTTAACATTAATGTTCTATTTCTCTATGGTAGTTTTACTTGCATGGATTAATCTATTTATCTCCCTAATTGTGAAGATTGCACAATTGCAGTCCTCCAATATTAGAAGGCTTGAATTGAGAATGAATTATTTTCCCTTCTTTGGAGGTCTCTCCATATTATCATTAATGATGATTTTGACCATAATGGGATGGTGGTCAGATAAGGTCTGAGGTTTGACCTTCACCCTGCTATTAGCCTCTTCAACTTGGTCAAACTGAAAATAGTCTTTATTTGCATAGAATCTTTCTAGCATGTAGTAAATCCTTCTATTTTCTTTTTGTGCATTACACCAAGTGTACCAGATAGTCTTATTTTCTTTCTTTTCCCCTTCAAGGGGGTCCGATAGTTTAAGATTGTTTTTCATCTTATACCAAAAATATTTTCCATTCCCTTTCCACCCTATATCCACTCCTCCTAACTTGTCCTCCATGTTTTCTATCATATTAAAATCTCCCCCTATGATCCAAGGTATCTTAGATTGTCTACTCAACCATTCCCATAGTTCACATCTTTGTTTGTATTCAACTGGAGCATAGATGGAGGAAATTCCAAACCTTACCCCATCCTTTTCTATATGGATCCAAACTGCTCTGTTACAGGGGGAAGTGCCATGATCTTTCATCTACTTGCTCCATTTATTGGAGATTAGAATAGCAGTTCCACCTTTTCCTTTTTCATGGTTGGTGGTATAATTGGTGGTCTTTCCAAATAAACCTGTACACTTAAAATTGTCTTGATCACTATCACACATTTAAACTCAATTACTAACACCATTTTTATCCTAATTCAACCCTTTTCGACTATTTAATTAAATAATCTTGATTGTTTAATTAAATTCATCATTTTCTCCTATTAATCGAATAATCAATGTTATTAGGTTAATTCACCTCTTCCATACTAATTTTCATCATATTTAATTAAATAATGCAAATTGTTTAATTAAATTCCCTAAGCCCTCTCATTTGATTAAATAATCTGAATTGTTTAATTAAATGTCATAAATTCCCCTCTTTAATTAAATGAGCTGATTGTTTAATTAAATCTTTAAATTCCTTCATCTTGCACAAAAAATAATATCCTAATTATTTAATTGGCTAATATCTTTAATCCCTCCAACTTCTCCCACTTGCAAAGGAATATTCCTCCAATTCAAATTCAAATCAATTCCCTCCAACATGGAAATATCTTGCACATTCCTTCCTAAACTTAAGGAATTGTGTTTGTCGAATCAAATTGCAACCATTAATTAAAATCATTAATCCATGTGATCTTTCAATCTCCTCCATGTATTAGAATCCTTGATCCATGTCAATTCTTCTTATCAATTTTAATCCCTTGATTAACCAACTTGATCCTAGCCATTGATTCACCTAAAGCTCCTATAAATAGCCTTCATTTCTTGAGTAATTGATTGACATTCATTGAGAGAAAGTAGGATATATAGTCATTTTTAGAGAAATCTTCATGAGAATTTAATCCATATCCATTTTAGCTAATTTTGCATCAATTTCCATCAATTCTCCATTGGAGCATTCCAAAGCTTGTTTCAACTATGGGATTGGGAAATGGCTGACATTCCACATCAATTCAGCACTAATTCCCTAATGGGATGAGGTTTGACGTGTTAATTAGGATTTCATTTGAATCATTTGAGTTTATTTTATGTTTTCATGATTTTTAACTAGTATTTTCAAGAATTTCATTGGGAGCATGGCTTGATTAGTTAAATACTTAGTTTAATTGCATAACTCAATCATGTTTAGCTTAGCTCATGATCATGTTCACAAAACCTAAGATTAGTTTGTAGGGTATATCCTACAACTTTTATTTCTTGTAGCATTACAATATCTTTGTTATTCTCCTGCATTAGGAGTATTCTTATATTATATTTTCTATTCGAGGATTCTAGTCCCCTAATATTCCATTAGATACATTTAAGAGTCATCAACATCCATGTCCTTCACTTCTTTTATACTCCTAAATCCTTCAAAGCATTTAGGGAGCTCATTATTTTTATTATTGCTTCTGAGATACGAGATAACACCCTCTCTTTGTTTTTATCTTCTTTTTCTTTTCTTTTGGATCAACATATTCTTAACATAAGATTCATTTTCTCCTCCATATTTAGGAGTTGCCTTCTCTTGGGTGTCTTGTCTCTTTGTTAATTCTTGTTTGTCTAAATTTCCTTTATCTCTTGTAGGGTTCCAATCCTTGCTAAGGATTTTCTTTAGTTGTTCAAGGTTAGTCTTGTCTAGAGTAATCTCTAGATTGAGGTCATTTTGTACATCCTATGGGTTAGAGGACAGAGGATTTTTTTAAGGAGTTCATCATTATTAGAGTTGTTATTAAGAGTATTGTTATTTCTTTATTTTGGGGGAGGTACTCTAGTTCTTGGCATAATATATTTCGGGTCATCCCCTCATTAAGGGTTGAATCCTCCTTGTATTTATTACAATTAACATTTGGATTATCAAAATATTCATTATCTTTATTAGGAGTATCTTTAATACCCAACAAGGAGCTCCCTTCGGGGACTTCTCATTCCCATCATGGCTTGAAGAGGAGCCAGGTTCAACATTTAGGTTTTTGGAACCTTCATTATATTTCTTACCATTATTTCAAGTTGGGCTAGGGAGTCTTTTGCTCCTCATAGATTGTTATTTCATGCTTTGGGGCTTAAATAGTTCAGAGTTATTTCGGCCTGCCCTAATTATATTAACAATTTTCTTATTAGCTTCAATCTATTTTTTAATTTTATCCATTACGAGTTCCTAGGAATTTTTTCTTATGGACGAGGAGGTTGCAATTTACATCCTTGGGCACCTCCACCCCCTTATCTTGGTTAATGTTTTTAGCTTGAGCACACACCATGGTAACACCTAGTGCAAAAGAAAAAGAGGGCTCTGAGAGTCCTTCAATTTCAGTGGGATTTTTAAATAAGTTTCCTTTCCTTGATACAAGGGTTTCCTCCTTGAGGGATAGGTCAAGGTTAAGAATGTTCAAGCTATTACTGCTAGTAGTTACATTTATTGTACAATCATTTTTATCCTTAGCCACATCCTCAACGGGGGAAGCATAATTTTTTAACAAACCCTCCATAGGCCCAAGGTCATCACTTTCCCTAGGGTCACTATTGTTCACACCCTTCGAAGGGGCTTGTACTCTTACAATAGGGTTTGTTTTTAATATCCTTTTTTTTTAACTGCTTGTGGTCTCTTGGGATTGATAATTTTTTCTTTATATGATCCTCATTTTTATAGAGGAAGCATGTGCTAATTCTCCCCTAGAGTTCTACCTTATATGTTAGAATGGCATTTTCCATTTCAATCTCTACTTCCTCTAGTATTTCCACTCCTAGTGCGATGGATACAAGAACCCTTGTGTCCATGTGAGGCAAGGAGTCTCGATATCTTCAATTCTTAATACATCCTATACTGAGCAATGATTCGAGGGATGGATGACCATAGGATGAGAGGAAATTTTTTAAGGGTTATCCACCTTGGGTAGGCTAGGGTGGCAACTTCCTCGTACAAGAGGTTCATGGACCATGGAGTTTCCCTAAACACTGAATTACCCATAGACCAAAATTCTTTGGAGACAACATTTAATTGCTTTTATTTAGTTTTGAAAAGAATCAAGAATAGGCCTTTTTGTTCATCATCCTGCAAAATTTTTGTTGAATACCTAATTTCTTGTTCCAAAAATTGCATAGCCATTAATCAAAAAAAATTCTTGCAGGGGTTTTGTTAATATCCAAGGCCGAAAAAAAATTGCAATATTTTTTAATCTACACTCCTCACTATTCATGGTGACCACCATATCATCGTATGCAATTATAAGAACTTTTTGAAGGCATTTGGTAGGATACTTACCTTCTCCTTCCATTTGTATTTCTTTGTAGATGGCTCCATCATCCACATTAATGAAGTCAGTTGCCTACGAAATAGTAATCTTTTTTTTTCTCTACAACAATATCTTTGAAAGATCGAGCCTCTTTGCTCAAGTCTCCAATGGATTTAATCTTAGGGTTAGTTTCCCCAACTCTTGGGGTGTCGTCTGAATGATGTTTCAAATCCACTATTGATGGAAACATACACCCATCACAATCAATAGAAGGAATGTAGTATCAATAGAGAAGAACATGCAAATTAAACACGATGCCATAGAGATCAACTCACATGAGAAAGCCAAGAGAGATAGAGATATACAAATGATGCAACATACAAAATAATAATAATTAAGAAACTTAGTGTAATGAAAATACCTTGGATCTAATGGTGATCTTGGAGAGTTGCATCAAAACACTGAAGTAAGAGAGGCTCTAAAAAATGTAGATCAGATAAAAGAAACTCATGATTTAAACAAGGCTCTAGATGACAAGTTGACTAAAGTGATTGATCTGATTGGTAATAACATGAGGATGGAGGATCTCAACTCCCTTCTTGAGGCTAGCAAGGAATTGGTAGAACTACAACACGAAGCCAAAGAAGCCTCCCTATGTATCCATGGAGAGGTGTCAACCCTGGAGGAGGTTTGGGATGAGAATGTTGAATTTGAAGAAGATGGTTCAATGATGGAAGGAATTGGGAAGAATACTTTCCAGCACTAATACATTTGACTGCAAAATCCGATGAAACTGTCTGACGAAATATGTAAAATTCAATGTTCGTCAGGTGCTTGTAAAATTTTATGTGTAATTTACAATTTTTTGAAAGTTTATCCCCGACGTTCATTGAAATTTTGACTAACTTGGGGTTCATCGAAATGTCAGCTATCATTTTCGTCAAATTTTCAACAAACATGAAAAATAATAATAAATCAAATTGTGGCCAACATAAAGAAAAGTGAGTTCACGCCTGATTTATTGTGACAGTGTTTTGCTCTGCTTGAGCCAGTTTTGGAGAACTAAGGACGATTTTCTTGGGAAAAATTAGAAAAAATTCAAGAAGATATCCCCAGGTTGAGGGTAGTCATTGTATTTTTGCATGTGAAGTCAGATTTGTAGTTCCAGGTTTGAAAATCATATTTTAAAGCAACATCTCGTCAGATTTCATTTTTAGAGGTTAAGGGTTTTGAGAATTTCATGTAAAGATTTTGTTGTGTGGAATCACCATAAGATCACAACCAAGGAACAGATTCTTGTGATTGTAATTATGTGATCCATAACTCTATTGGTCATGTGGCACAATTGTGCTATAACAAATATAGGAGGTATTCATGTGTGACCCAAGTTTAATGTGGCTATGTTGTGATAGAAATGGAGGCACTCATATAATGTAGTTAATTCAGGTTGTATAATGTAGGTGTCAATCATCATTGGGTGCATTTAGGTTGTCTCAAGTTTAACAGTTAGGATGTAATTATAGCATGATCAAAGAGTGATTACCTCTTGCTGCAATAAAGAGCCTATAACTCGTTGATATGTAGAGTGGTTGTGTTATATCAATTATGTAGTGCATTCAAGCACAACCCATGTTTAATGGGCTATTCTAGAGAGTGATCAAGATTTTCTAAACCTTATGAATGTTACTTGACATATATTTGCATAATCTCAAATTCCTTTAGAGGCTTTTGAAGCATCAATGTATCCTATATAGCTTAGAATGATCTTTTCAATTAAAAAAATAAATAAATGATGTATTCCCTGTAATTAGATAATGTGGAGATTTCCTAAATCTGCCCTAGCACACTATCCTCTTTGGCACTATATTCATTACTCCAGCTACTAGGGTTTTGCATGTGACATCTTTAATATCTTCATGACCGTGGCTTTTAAATAGATCGCAGTCTTTGCTTTAATCCTTTTTATGGTAACCCTTGAGTTCCATAATCCACCTTCAATCTCTTCTAAGAACGCTGTCTTAAGCTAGACTGCATAGTATGCATATAAATCAAGTCCTTCAAACCTGCCATTGTTCCAAACCACCACTCACTACCTTCTTTAAAATGTTGCCTCCATAAGCACAATAGCATGTTTTAAAATCATGGTTGCTAATGATTGACCATTAAGGTCACCACTTTCATCATGAAGATACAATGAGATTTTTGTCTTCAAACTCAAGGCATTATGGAAGATAACATTGTGAATTGTTTGTTGTGTACGATTTGATTTTCTTGCACATTTACTGCTTTGCTAACTTCCTTTAAGACTGGGTATTGCACCTCAGCTGCAATCTCAAACAACTCACTCACTATCACTTGAAGATTCCTTTCATGAGCATCCTTCTATAAAATCAAACTATGCCCTATAGACTGCCTACTTACTACAGGGGACTCATTGTTTCATGGTATTGTAGTTCTTAAGATCCTTCAACCTTATTGACACTACTTCACAGTCCACAAGGTATTATTCACTATTCTCCCATCTTTGATGAGTCTCAAAACACTGCTCAAACATGCAATCCACTACCTCCATTATACATTAATGGCTAAGAAGAAACATTGAACCTATGATTATCACTGTTACTTCATTTGGATAGTCATTCCCTGATTGCATTTTCCTTGTCTAACACTACCAAAAGCATTTGAAAAACCCTTAAGGTCAGCAAGGGGGTAAGGAAACTCACTGTTAAAATCTCCACTTTACTATGCAAGGTTTGAGCTTTATTATCTTGTCACTGCTCAGCCTCTTTTTGACTGTCACATCTCAAGTGATTGTCATTCTTCTTACCGTAGATTGCATTTACAAATGTCACTAAGCTACATAGTGTGCTTGTTATTGGCTACAATCTTTAGGTTGCAAGATTTTGTTATTACCTACAATGTCTCAATCTATCTGGTATTGCAACCTCACTAATCCGCTATAGTTATTGTTTATGTTTCTACGGAGGCCTAGGGTTTGTACCCTAATCATGCTCTTACCAATGCTTCTATTATTTTTTATTAGGGCTCTCTCAATGTTGAGGGTCCTAGGGATAAGCTCATCATAAGAAGTGACACATTGCATCTTTAACTAAAAGGATAAATCCATATTGACATTAGCAATGATGATTCTGACTTGTTGCTCCTTAGGAATGGGTCACTTGCTCTTACTAGCTCGCTACCTCCATTATTGTAGGAAGTTTGTGATCAAGTTCAATATTCTGATTTTAGGAGTCTTAACGGTTGGAAATCATAGTAAAATCAAAATTTAATAAGTTTTGGAATTAGCATTTTAAAGTGTTTTTGGGGTCATTAACTTCAAACTATCTTCTCTTTTGCAAGGGTGGTTGCATGCCAAATTTTTTTGGTGTAAAATATCAGAATTATTAGATTATGTTACCTATCTATGAATAAAAATTATTGGAATGTGAATTTGATATTTTTTTAAAGATCTAAATAGTCAAGCTTGGTAAAGAAAAATCATGTCAAGATAATATTAGTCCATAACAAAATGAAGAGACACTTGATAGATTGTGGGCTAGATTGAAAAGAAAGGGTGATGGGAAATGTTATTGTCCTTGCAATAATTGCAAGGGCTTAAAGACGAGACGAATTTTAATCACAACAGTTGAGAAACATTATAGGCAACATGGTCACGTTGAAGGGGGCATGATTATCGTCCATTGGTAAGTTGTTCATTATATGTGTTTATATTGATTGAATTTGTAAATGTTTATATTATTTTAAAATTATATATATATAATCATTTGATCATGATCATGGTTTATTTGTGTCTATCATTATTATAAAGGTGAGGTGCCCTAGGGCAGATGATATGGATTATCATGATCCAGAGAATGTGGTTTTGCAAGTAGACGAACATGGAGTTGTGAATATCAAAGATGAAGTTAATGATCCTATGGAAGAAGATCATGCGGTAGAAAACACAGTTGAAGATGATGGTATGAATACATTGATTCATGACACATTTAGTTGCGGAGCTGATCATGATGATCAAGATGACTTTGATGATGTTCATGATTTACTTGTACTTGAGAAGGCATACAAGCCCCTTTATGAAGGCTCTGAAACAACTCTTCTCTGTGTTGTATTGTTGTTTTTGAACTTGAAGGTTATGAATGGTTTATCAAACATAGCAATCTCACAGATGTTAAGGTATGTCATATATGTCATCTTTTTTCATCTATTTTAATTATTGTTAGTTCATCACTAGAAAATAAAGGATGAAATATATACCATTAATATTCTTTATATGAACAATTTATTTTTGTTGTAGATTGATTGGTGAATTTTTGTTACCACCATCAAATATTTTACCTCGCTCATACCGAGATTTATGTGCCATTATGAAAGATATTGAAATGGAGTATCAAGCAATAGATGCATGTCCCAATGATCATATTATATATCATAAACAACAGGAATTTGCAATAGAATGCCCAAAATGTCATATCAGTAGATATCAAACAGATCAACTAATAAAAAAGGTGCCTTGCAAGGTTCTTTGTTATATTCCCATTATTTCACGTATGCAACGATTATTTAGGTGCGAAAGCTTAGCGCAATTTACGGATTACCATGCACAGAATAGAAGTGGAGATAACATTCTTCGAATGCATGCAGATGGTTCTACATTTAGGGACATGGAGTTAAAATGGCCACACTTTAAAGAAGAACCTCGTAATCTCAGGCTTTCATTGGGAGCGGATGGTGTCAATCCATTTGGAGAGCTAAGATCTATTTACTCAGTATGGCCCATTTTTTTTATCAACAATAAAATTCTGCCATGGATGTCAATAAAGAGGGAGCACATAATATTGTCAATGATTGTTCCAAGTATTTGTTTACATCAATTTTATTTAACGTATTAGCATCTCATTTGTCTTATTTGTTGCATAATGACTTATATTTTTTTCATTCAATAGTCATGTACATTAATTTATATATATTGCAGTAAAATGGTTATAATAATTATGTAATGTTTATGTTCATTCAACTAGGTAAGTGCCAAGTTAAAGATATGAATGTATATATCGAGCCTCTTATCGACGAGTTACTAAAGTTATGGAATGGCGCCACTATGTATGATGTCTCTAGACCAATAGGACAAAGACAATTTCAATTCCATGCAATGCTTGTATGGACAATTCATGATGCCCGAAGCAATATTACATTTTGTGGTATGTTATAACGCTTAATGCACTTAAAAATATCTAATTTAATGAAGTAGATATCATGCATGTTTTAAATAATTTATTCATTATATATAATTAAAAAATTGGACATATATTTAATCCAATTATATAATCTTGCAGGTCTTCAAACAAAGGGAAAATTTGCATGTCCAGGTTGTGGTCCAAAGATGAAATCTCATCGTTCAACAAGTTTAGGAAAGGTGTTTGATGAGTATAGGAACTTCCTCCACAGAAATCATAAGTATCAAACTACTGAAAAACATCTTTTCAATGGGAAAGAAGAGACTACATCAAAACCACGAAGAATGACACCTCACCTACGGAAGTTGGAATCTAATAGAATTAATCGTCAAGATTATACATCAGATCAAACTATTTATCTATCATATATGATATGTTTTGAATTTATTTTTATATTGTGTTGTGTTTACTCATGTTGTAATTGAAAAATGATTGTCGTTGTTAATTTGTTTAATTTATATGTCATTAGCTCGCCAAGGCATTAATGGTCATCTTCCATAGAGACTAAAAAGTTATCCCAGACAATTTAGTAGGTTGCCCTGCTATGAGCAGCTACAAATTGTGCATTTGTTTGATACAATGCATATCGAAAAGAATATAACAGAAACGTTATAGAAAATATTGGATAGAAGGCATGACAAAGAAAAAAATTGTCAAAATTTAGAAGTAGATATCTCAGAAGGCCAATCATGCAATGAAAAATTTCATTCAATTAAATAGTGATGGAGACCACCACTTGCTCCTTCCTTGGTTATTAACAGAAAAGAAAGCAATGCTATAAAAATAAGTCACAAAAATTTGATTTCCCAATGTGATTTGGTCGTGAACATAAAACAATATAATAACAAAGAAAGGTGAATTTGGGTCAGGATGAAAATGTACATTGGCATACCTTTATTACATGTAATTATTCTAGTATATATTATTATATACACTTAATGCATACCAAGCATTAAGAAGTTTACTACTTTTGGAAAAATAGCGAAAATATCATTTTATAATTGCTAGTATCGCTTCACTCTATCTCTCCTGAGACAACTTTGACAACAAATCAAGCAAGTTATATACCCTAAAATACATGAGGTAAGTAGCGAGATTTGTTCAATTTGTTGTATACATCTTATAATTTTCATTTGTTTTACTTGTTATGTAATATATTGTATATTCTTGTTAAATCTCATTAATAAATTTGCATCTTGAATCACTTGTAGATGGTTATCATCTAAAGAAATCCATAAAGAAAATATAAATTATTGGAAGAGAAAAATTTCTCGTCTAATGTGTGAAATGCAAAGGTTTTTACCTTCAACTTTTTTCAATGCACAAGAATACTACCTCATACACCAAGTTGAGGAGATTGAATTGTGTGGACCTGTACACAAAGGTTAATGTGGATGGTTGAGAGGCACTTTAAATTTTTGAAGGCTTTGGTTAGACAAAGAGCACATCTTGAAGGTTCTATGGTGGAGGGATATATGGTATACCAGACCATGGTGTACATTACTGAATATCTTCCTAAGTTCGCAATAAAGATCCATGTAGATTGCAGTCGGATCCCAACTCCATTAATAATAAATTCAAGGAATTGTTGGGAAAAGGTAGATTGAGGAAAGTGAGAGGTAATTATAAGATGGTCATGGAGATTAATTGGAATACATTTTATATATGGTTTTTATGTATATTTTACTTATTTAATTTTTAATCTTCAATATACATCAACTATAAATTAAGGTCATATACTGTGGTATTTAACTAATTTTATACGTCGTTTGTGAATTTCAATTTTTTTTATACAGTTGGTTGAGAGTGGGATGCACTACATTTGTACATCGCCAACAATCTTGATTGGATGATGCAGGATTGAACGGCGTCAACAATCAAGGCGATTAACATGGGAAGGTGTGCTTCATTGGTTAAAGTGCTAGCTCATCAGAATGGAGATTCCAATGTTACACAAAGGGAAATTGATTTTAGCATATGGTCAAGAGATAAAACAAAAATGCATAAATATATTAATCACCCATATTATTTAATTATTTTCAAGTATATTGATGTGTGTATCTAGAATTGTTTTCTTTGCATACATCTCAGCCTGAATAAATATAAGCGATTCTCCTTCAGAACTGATAATATTGCAATAATTTTTACATGTTTAACATATTGCAGGTGAAACACCACAAGGCTATGTGGTGCAATGGTCATAAATTTTGAATCAAAATGTTGGATGACATAAAGAAAACTTGTGATTCTGGTATAGTTGTAGTCTTTTAGGTGACTAATATTTCATCTAGAAGCGACATACATCCAAAAGTCTCGTAAAAATCGATACTATGGGATTTCCGGTGGATGATGGCACTTGAGTGTGACTCCTTGTAAGTCCCTTTAGAAGTTTTTGTCAGTCCTATGCAAGCTACGCATTGAATGAAAATGATCCTAAGAGAACTCAAGAACATGATAATAGATTTATCATGGTTAATACAAGGTCGATTGAGCGAGCTGGAAATGAGCCCTATGTTCTTCCAAGCCAATGTGAGCAGGTATTTTACTCAAAGGTTCCAGGTAAACCGGGTTGGCCATTTGTTGTTAGACATGATCCAAGAGGAAGGCTGCAAAGCATAATGTGGAAGAAGAAATACCAAAGTGAACTAGAAGATGATGTAGATGATGATTAGGATCACGGTTATTGATGATGTCCCCATCTAAGATGTCAAAGAGGAGGAACTAGACTGCTGATGATGTAGGAAAGCACGTCTGCGAAGATGATATTCATGTGGATGATGGACATTATTGAAACCGGAAATCATCACATTATTGATATGACCAATCCTTACAATGGTAATCTAGATCGATGATACAAACAAAAGAGTTGGATGAAGAAGAAGATTCAATACATTGAAATGTATAAGTTATGTGATTATTATATTATCTATTTGATGCTATTAGTTCTCTTTGATAAAATTATATGACTTTATGTGGTTACATAATTACTATTGATTTTTAATTTCATGCCATTACATGATTAATTTAATGTGACTTTTAATGTTTGAAGGTCAAAAATTCTACCAACCTTGAAATTAGTGTTTTATAAGCCTGTATAGATCATAAAAGATTAAAAAGTTAGTTGTAGAGGTGGTTGTTCGGGGGCTGGTTGGACGCATGTTGGTTCTTTTACAATGTAACTGTGCTTGTCTTCTAATTCAGCTTGAATTTTCGCCAATTCAAACGGGCAGCAGCTCAAGGACTCTGTAATTAACCGACGAGAATTTTAAAAAGCTTCCACACTTTAGGCCTCTACACCTAGTATGCGGATCCCTTTTAATGTGTTTACAACCTTGGTAATCATTATTATAAACAAGATTAACAATAAAGTGATGATCTCACTTAATAGCTCAACATGATAAAATAATATCAACTAGAATTGGTTGTTCATAGACAATATCAACTATCTAGAGCATGAGATAACTAAACACAATCCATTGTATAAGATAGTCAATGATTTGCAATTTGTAGCAAGCTCTAGGTAAAGACAAACAAATACTGAACTACATGAATAATTACAACGTAGATCAGTGCCATATATCCATTGTAGGAGTCAAATTCATAAGCACCTAGAGGTGCTGGTACCATTTAATGCATCACATATAAGATCCCCGACAATATTGCATTACAATTTCATCGTAAGATGCATTCTAACCCAACTACTTATCAAATCCTTATACAAACACATATCCTATAACCCCATTCGTGCATTTTGGATTAATTCCTTGAATTAAAGCTAAAACAGACTATACACACCACAACAAAGTGATGGATAAAACAACTTTTAGTTATTTCATTCAAAGTTTAGATATGCATGTACAATGGAGAGACATGAGCTTGAATTTTTATTTCAACTCAAATGCTAGTACGGTTATACAACATTAAATCTCTATGAACTCAAAACCTGTTACATAATGACTCAAAACCTAAATTGCATTTCTCTAAAACCATCGGATATGCAGAACATATCTGCTTATAATCCCATTCAAGCATTTTAATTAATTCCTTGAATTAAAGCTAAAATAGAATCCTACACACTACAACAGTGAGTTGAATGAAACAACCCTTAGTTATTTTATTCAAAGTTCAGATATGCACATATAATGGAGAGAGACGAGATTGAAATTATCATTTCGATTCAAATGCTAATACTGTTATGCAATATTAAATCCTCATGAACTTAAAACCTATCACAAAGTGACTCAGAACCTAAATTGCATTTCTCTCTAAAACCATTGATCTTTACAATCAACTCTGCAACTTCGCCTAGACTCGATAAAAATTATCTAACTTGCTAACCCGTACTTATGGCCTTGAAATCCTTCTTATAGAAAAATGAAGGAGCAAACAAGCTTCGAGCCAGAAAGTACACACGTCACCAGCCGATTAGAGCACTTGATGATATTCCAAAAATTGTTACAACTGCAATCATCCTGGAGCATATTCATGTTCATCATGTCAACTGAGGAAAGTTGATGCGATTCAAAAACCACAAGAAACCCATACCAAGAAAGTCATCAATACAAAACTAGGACCGTTGTAACTGTAGCATCAAATTTGCCACCTATCCATAGTCCACTCTCTTTTACTCATCATCATTCAAATACTTAGCTACCCACTTCTGGTATTCTTCATCAGTAGGCTAGTTAAAATTAATCACCTCATTTACCTTTGTACTATAAGGCATATACTTTACCGCTACCTGATTCACATCTCTTTCAAAAGACTCCAAAAATGAGTTGGTACCAATAACCTTATCCATACAACTCACCAACAAATCATAATCTGAGTCATCACAAATTAATTTAATTTTATTATTGATGACCTTATTTGCTTGATCCTGCCATTGTTGGAGTGTTTTGATTTTCCCCTGCTCATCAATTATATTAGGTAACAATGTGTTACCCAAATCATTGAAATTCTTTACCAACTCTTTAATCTTCTTACTCAAATCATCTGGTAGGGTTTGAAAACCTTTTAATGATTTTACTAACACATGAGTAGGCTTCAATGATTGGGGCCTATTATTTATATCAAACCTTAAGGCTTTATTCATGATATCCAGATCATTGGCCCTAGGGATCCAATTTTTAATTATTTGTACCACTACCTCCTGATCCCTATCAATATTCTTTATTTCTTCCAACAGCAAAGAATATAAAGAATGTACATATTGCAATTTACTATCTACCCCTTCATTTAAGTGCTCCAAAACAATAGTAACAATCTCCTTTTCCTTTGAAAGAAATCCCTCCTTTGTTATCCTTAATGATGTCTGTAATTCATCAATTTTTTGTATGAGCTTCCTTTTCGTTGGATCAACAGAGCACTCAGTTTCTTCATCAATTTGTTCTAGAGGAGGGGTGAGAGCAGGATTCTGAATGGGAGACCCTAGTGTGGAAACATTTGGAGAAGCATGAGGCATTGACCCTGCTGTGGGAGGTAATGTATTGGTTCCTAGTGCATTTGATGTTTCCCCAATCTATCTATATCTGAACCTTTCCACTTCACTTTTCAATTCAACATTCCTTTGTTGCATTTTACTATATTCTTCAATCAAAATGTTATACTTCTCTATTAGGCTCTTCCTTTCAGCCTCCTCCCTTTCAGCAGTCCTTTGGGCTAATTTGGCCACATTTACAGTTAAATTAGTGGCCTTGGTAGTTGAAGTCTCTGAAGCTCTTTTTATTATTAATCCTCCTCTGAAATTTGGATTAATATCAACAATATCTGGTTTTCTCCCTTGTGGAGCCAATGCCCAAATTGCCAAGGTCTCATATTCTTCACTAAAGGCAGAGTTTTGCAATGCTGCCTTAACCTCTTCCTCAGAATCTTGAAAAGGATTCTTGGACTTCATAATAGCATTAAAAGCTACTGCATCTGCAATATCCCACTCAGAAAAAATCAATACACCAACTTGAATCACCAGTTGTCTTCCTTCTTTAGGAGTGATGTTCTTGAACTCTTCCATCAATTCAGCTTTAACTTCTTCATCATTCTCCTGGTCTGACCTATCAAGCCTTAGTTCCCTTCTCTCCCTGCATTTATCTTGATACTCTTCAAATTTCATTCTCCATGCCAATTGCAAGAATACAGGAGTTTTCACAAATGTATTGTCATCTAAAAACTCCCTGCATGCTTCCATTCTTGCATCTTGCACACTTTTACCTTTCATATCTAAATCAGACAAAACCAATTTAGCTAACCTAGGAGGGGAAAGCATGCCAACCTGCATTTCCTGATCAGTAACAATAATTTCATCTGTTAGATCCTCATGTGGGTGATCAGTTCTTTGCCTCTTAGGGCTTGGCTCAAATGGTGGTGATTGGGGACTATCTTTTGGTGATGATTTTAAATCAATGATCTTAACTGCCCCAGGTACTTTGAATTTTGGACCTGGTCATGGAGGTGCCTTCATTATTTTCTTCCCCTTCCTATCTACTTCCTCCTCATCACTGTTACTATCCTTTTTCCTTCTATAGATGGGTCACTTTTCTGTAGGCTGGTATATTGACCTTGTTTCAATTGGCCCAACACTTTGTTCTTGCGTACCCAGACTTAGGCTTAAATTTATCTTTTTAGTTTTCAAGTTGTCCATAATCTCCTTGAAGTTCTTCATTAGAAAATCAATTTTCTTATGGTATGGACTAAACTCCAACAGTGGATCATACTTCAAATCCATTTCATGCACAACATCCAGTAGCTTACAATAAGCTATCCATTTCTCCTTGTTTAACTCTTGCTTATTTAGATCAAATTCATTTCTAATCAGGTCCTCAGGGAAGTTGAACTCATGTGCAAATTTTCTAGCTTTTATTCTTTGTTTTAAAAGAGTAAAGAAACCCTCAGGATCATGTTGTCGCCTTGGACCACATCTCAAATGGTAATCAACAAAGAATTTATCAAAATGTGTCCAGCCTCCCTTTGAAAATACAAAATCAGACACCACTATATAATCAGGGAAGAATGTTCCTTTCCCCCTTCCAGTGAGGTTTTCATGAATAAAACCTATCTGCCACATAACTTCTACAAACCCTACTCTTGGTG
>VDFB02203747.1:0-15476 GCA_007258455.2 Sequoia sempervirens | reverse complement strand
ATATTCCCTTAGGAAGACCTTGGATTCATGAAATGAATGGAGTTCCTTCAATGCTTCACCAATTAATGAAATATAAATATCCAAACAAGGTCTACACAATCAAAGTTGACCCCAAATCATATCACAATTTTTTGCAAACTGAAACTAGAATTGACAATTCCCCTTACAACATTGACACCAACTACAAAAGTGGAAGCAATACAAGAAGAAGAAGATAAGTGCTTGTCATCAATCATGAAACTATTAGATGATGATTAGGGTTCCTTGGATTTTACACCTACCTTCATGGGAGAATACAAGATTGCACACACATCAAGAAAAGAGAAAGAAGCTACCATAATATCAAAACAACACGAGTTATCAAAAGCATGTGAATCCACAACTTTTAGCAAAGAAGAGGAACACACAAATTATACATCCACATATGATGAGTGTGATCATGAGAAACCACCAAATCCAAAAGAAATGGAAAAAATTTATGGAAGAGGTTATGAGCTTTTGACACAACTTGGATATAAGGGAAAAGGATGTGGTGTTAAAGAACAAGGTATATGTGTCCCTATCGAACCTAGCATGCAAGAATAGAGAAGAGGTCTTGGTTATTGTCCTTCAAAAGAAACAACATCAAATAAACCTTCGCTTACTATCAATGTCATCACACAAAACATTCCTAGACCAAATATACATCATGGTCATGATATTGGTTCATCTTACAACACATGTTTTAATGATGAATAGTGTTCATTAGGTTTTACACCCTCCTTTTTGGGAGAGTACAAAATATCACAATCTAAACCTAGAGAGTATTGTGTATGTATGACACCTTGTGATAAGCAAGAAACATCTCTTTCAAAAAAAAAAGCATCTTCTACCATTGATCAAGAGAGTACCTTGTTGAGGATTCTCCATGCTTGCTTGATATCTCTCCCTCCAAGAACACGAGAGAAATTCTACAATAAAATCTCATTTTGTGCATATCATCGAGTGCATGGTCATTCTACCAATGAATGTAAGGCCTTGAGTAAGAAAATTCAACATCTTAAGGATTGTGGTGCTCTTCCTTGTGTAGATGCACCTATTTCCTCTAATATAATGATTTTCATCCTATCCTATTGCTCATCACTATGTGGAATTGGTAGCTTTATGTGTTTTGCTCATTGTCATTCACATGGTGTTACAATATTAGATGCAACCATATTTATCGTGGAAACAACTTGATAGTCCTTGGTGGTTGTCTTTGTCTCTACACTTGGGGGCAAGGATAACTAGTTTTTAGGAGGTGTGCATTCTTTTGAAGGATCCCCCTTCCTCTCTTTCTACTTAAAATACCAACATAGCGAGTATGTTGACATTTTAAGTGGGGGGCATATTGTCCCCCGATCATTGTTTGCATGTTCCCTTAGTGATGATAGCATACATCTCCTAGGAAGTGTGACCATTACATTGGTATTATTTTATTGGCATTATTTTATTTTGACATTTCTTGCTTCACTTTGTTCACAGAGGTTAAATTTAGTGTAGCATTAGCATAGCATATTGATCATTTTGTGGCACCTTATCAAAGTTATCATGGAGTATAACTTTTGGTATGGTTGACATATGAGAGCCTGTAGACTTGGCATGACTTTCCCATTACCACTTGTTTTGTGAGTTCACACCTTGTAGACCTAGTGTATGAGCATATTTTTCATGGCTACTGAGCATAACACAACTTGCTTTCCTGTCAAGCCATGTGTTTCACAAGTGATTTTACATCCTTATGAGTGTATTTAATGGACGTGGCATAATGCAACTTGCTAGTCCTTCCATCTTTTTCTTTTTGCATCAATTTTGACAATGTAGTTTGTTTATTTTGTCTTGTTGCTTCATATCATGCATATGTGTGTGTCCCTTTGTGCTTAGGTTGGTTTTCCATGGGATTTTGATCCTGGGGGCCTGCACACCTCCTTGATCCTTGTCATCCTATCCCATCAAAATTTGTGCATTTGGACCCCTCTTAACATATATTTGTCTACTTTAGTGTGATTTTGAGCGTAAGCTCATACTCTCACTAAAGTGGGGGCTAAATGTAGTGTAGAAAAATGTACTCCTTTAAATTTTCACTCTATGTTTGGAGATGTGCACCTTTCTAGGCATGTTGGAGATCATTTTTGGTTGGGTACCTATGCTTGGGATCCTCAACAAGGATTGATGAAGTTAATTGTGAATGCAAGGGGGGACTTTGGAGGTATAAGAATAATTTTTTTACAATTAACGATGTTGTTCCTTTCCTTACCAACCATTTGGTGATTCCATTTTCTTATCTACAAATGGATTGGAGAGAGATTTTAAATAAGGATGGTTAAATATTACCTATAACCTAACCCACTAAAAACTAAAAAACATATATCATCATCCATTAATGCATAAAAAAGAGTGTAGGTGGATTTGTAGATCTAAAAAATATATCCATTATCTACATATACTTAAAACTAATAAATATTTTATTATCTACACTAAAAGGGCTTCAAATTTTAAAATTAGGATTCAAACAACATCTATATATCATATAGATAAATGCATGAACCTTTTAAGATAAAAAGGATTTAAAACTTACAATTAAATATCAAATGATATTATATATGAGAATTAATATTATTTATATTTCTCTATGCAAAGTACTCTGACATTAAGATTTTAAAAATACCTTATAGCTATATAAATGTGGCTCCTCCTAATACAACCATTACCCTCTTAAGTCTTAGAGCTTCATGAGTGGCAAAGTGTAATCCATCTCTCATGTTCACAGTTTTTTGAATTTAGTTGGAATCATTGAATGTTTTGGTAAACCTATGCCACCATGTCTTATTCTAGTTGTTGGTTTGCAACCAATGGTCAACTTCAACTCATAAAGGCAAAGATGAAATCCCCCTTAATTATGTATATAAAGAAGGAATACAAGGAATTGAAAGGACTTTACTTCACAAAGATAATTGGAATAAATCATGCTACCATTTTTGCACATACTTCTTGTTAGAGAAATCACACATTAGTTGATAATTGATTACTCTTTAATTGATTATTAGTCTATTTTATTCTCATGCACTTAAGCTAAACTTAGGAGTGCTTTAATACTTTTATTAGTTGAGCTAATATTAGATCATTTTGTCTCATCTCATGTGATGTTGACACTTGTCATGATCGGATCCCTTTCTCATTTACGGTTTTTCTCTCGTAAGCACTCAACGCTCATTGTAACTATCACCTCGAGCTTTCATATTTTTTTGATAGTCTCTTGCTTTTGTAGCTTTTTCTTGTTGAGGAATATTACATATATTGTTTGCAGATCTCTTGCATGCAAGGTCTACTTGTTTGTTGTTTGATCCTGTGACTCACCATTTTGTGCTTGTTTCATAATTCTAACATGGCATCAGAGCTTCAATTCAACAAAACCCTTCTCGATTTATGAGGTTTTTTTCTTCAACAAGGGTTACATGCTTCAGATTTGAATCCCCTTTGCATTTTTACAAATTTTGGAGGTGGGAGAATTTTAGGTTCATTTTGGCACAAAACGGACCTTGTCGTTGGATTCAGAGCTATCGAGAAAGTCAAAATTTCTTTTTGTTTGGCTTGATTTGGACTCTATATGTCAAATCTACAAGGGTTTGAAGCAAATGTTTTTTTTTGGATTTGGAGGGTAGCTGCATTTTTGGAGCATTTTGACACAAAAAGGACCTTTCCATTGTGTCTAGGAGGCCATTTGCACGAATTTTGACTATAAATTTTACCTATTTTCCCATTAGGAGATTTTGAGGAATTTTTCTTTTTGCACAGGGGCCCATATGACCCCCTATGCGAAAATTGAAAAAAAAAAATCAAGACAGTTTTTTAAAAATTTCTATTTAGATTTTTTTTAAAATCAAAAGCCTTTTCAAACAAGCTGTAGACATTTATTAAAATTGGGGGGCGTATAAAATTGAGGGGGGCATTTATTTTGTTGGTACTCGCAAGACCTGCCCACACAGGCCTGTGGGCCTGGAATGACCCCCTTATTTTTTTTCTCAAAATTTTCACAATCAACACTTCAACAATGGCACCCATTAGTGTTAGAAAATCAAATCAGGTGATTAAAGTAACCCTACACCAAGAGTGTTCACTCAAGACCCAAGATGGGTGAGGTGATATCACAAGGTGCCATGGATCATTAGTATCCAAAACTGAATGAAGTACAATGCTGGAAAGTAAAGTTATGCAACTCAACCACTTATTCAGCGGGAGTAGATTGACAACTCAACCAATCAACATTATGATGATTGCAAAGTGCAAGGAAAGTAAAGATTGGGTGGCTTTCCAACCCCTTCCGCTTATTCAACATGCAATATAGTAAAAAAATGCTAAAAGTAAAGACGACGAAGCTTCTCTCTTCCACAATCGTGGGAATTACAATAGAAAATGAAAAAAAATAAAAGAGTTGATTAGTACTACTGAAACAACTTTACAATATGGAGAGATATCTGCAAGTAATCAAGTGTTAGAGCTGTCCAAGAAGCTACAATGATATTATGTGTTCTCCAAACTTCATAAGACTCACAACCATAAAAAACTAGCTAAATAACTCCAACTAATACAAACTGATGTAACAGACCAACAAACTGAAAACTCAGACTAGCAACTAAAAACCTCACCAAAATGCTCCTAACTAACTCAATACTTCACCAAACAACATGAAATCAATTGCAAATGAAACCTAAGATGATGGCAACCAAGTCTAAGAGAACAAACCGCTTCAAACACCCAACTACGAATTAAGCACGATTTCCAAAACATTGATATGCAAGATACAACCTTCAAGAGGATGACCTAGAAGATAAAATCATAGGCTCTAAAATAAAATCTGAAACTTTGCAAGAAGGGACACCCTAGATAGAATCAAACAATGGGCCAATACCCAGAACCATCAAAAATTCGTGCACAAAGCTATAATTGAAAACCACTTTCAACACTTCAAAATCAGCAACCTGTAAAACTGAGAAAAACATCAAAACTTCAACAATAATGCTCAATCTGCTATCTTTGAATGAGAAGCAGTCTCATATCCAGCTAGGTACTATCTCTCAAGCACGAAGACTGGAAGGAAGGAACTAGGAGGTATGCATTCGTCGAAGCCAAAGCCTGAAAAAATTTCAATAACATTTCAGTATGAAAGATAATGGACAACTATAGATGAAGGCCAAGTCTGATATTTATAACTTTTCTTCTCAACTTCAAATCCACCTTTCCCTCCAATTAGGGCACCCAAGGTGAAATCAACATTTACTTTCAATAAACTGTAATTTGTATTTCATTAACCTCCTTCACTTAGGCGTCCAAAAGCACATAAGGAAAACACTTTATTAAAATGCAAATAAAGTATAATATTGGCGTCCCATAGGTTAAGTGACAATAAAAATTATAAATCACTTAAATAATTTCCTTTATGAAGTTGTCCATTATTGCAAAGGAAATATTTTCACCTAAAACATTATCTCACCCAAAAATTGGCGTCCTCTAGCCTTAGCCAATTACTTCTCCAAAATATTAAAATATTTTGCCTCCACAAGTTAAGCGCCCAACTCAAGCTCAAACCTACCAAAAATATCTCCAAGAGTGTGGGATGACCAACTGAATAAATTGACCTGCCAAAAATAACCACTGCACTGGACTATTGCTAAAAATAGCACTGCCAAAAATAGTACTTACTAAAAATAACATACTGCTAAAAATAGTAAGTTGTTCCAAACTCATTTTAAGCACAAACCGAGCACCCGTCGTGACTTACTAAAAATAGTAAGTCTAGAAAATTCCTCTATTTCAGTTGCATGTCACATCATTGCAAAGCTCTCTAAAAACCCAAAAGAAATCTAGAATCCAGAATCCTAACTGCAAAACACCAACATGCAAGCCTCCAAAACTGCCAAGGAATCAACCAAAAATGCAATTCATTATCTCGTCATGCATGTTACCTCATCCTGAGGCTCTCCAAAAACCCAGAAAGCTCCGCTAGACATGCATCAAAAAATCTCACATGCAAGCCTTCAAAACCTCCTCTAAAAGTGGAAACCCTAATTTTATCTTCTGACTGGCCTACGAGCTTCCGGAAATAGGCTATCAGACACAAAAGAGCGTATGGCTAAAATGGGGAAATTATAGGGCCCATCACCATACCCGATGATGTCCTTTCCTTCAACGTCAACGCCTTTCTCTATGCACCGATGACTCCACCTCTATTTATCGGCAACAATTTTTTACAATGGTGGGGGTTTTTTCTCTTTCACTGGCGACCTCACCTTTTTCTCTCTGATGGTTGCTTTTTTTACACAACGACCCTCCTTTTTACCTTTGTGGTGAACTTTTGGAATATTCTACTACTAAATGTCATTGTCGATTTTTTGTAGACTACCGGATTTTTCCCAAAGGTACAAGGAATATTCTGACGAATTTTTTATTTTTGAGGACAATTTTTTTTCTACCAAAAGGAATATTCTTTGATGTCATGCTGATGTCAACAGTACGAACTAGGGTAGGGGTCCCCAAGTCCCCTTTTTTGCCCTAAAGCAGGTCTTTTTTTCTTTTTTCCATAACTTGGATGTACAATGTTGAATTTCCACAAACGAGATATCGTTGAAAAGCTAGTTCTGCCAAATTTCTAGTGGTGTGGGTCTCATCACTTGTTTTTGCTACTAGTGCATTCTACAACCTGTTGAAGTTAGAGGTGTTATTTTCAATCACGAGCTTGTGAATTTTGACTAGTTTCTTCATTTTTCGAGATTCCAATGACATTGGAACCATCTTTCAAAGCTTTTTACAGCCATCCATGCAATTTTTCTAGATTACTCTCCAAGTACATTTCATTTAGTTTTGTGTGTTTTTGCACTCTGGTGAATAACTTGGATGTTTTAACACTTGGGAACTTGTTTGTGTGGAATGAATCATTTTTGGCTATTCTATATATATTTCTAGTATTTTGTCCTATTTGGGCATTGTAGACATCTTTTTCATACACATTCTCTTTTGTAGACACATTGAGATAATGTGCCATTCTGGTGTATAATTTTTTAGGGATTTTGCACTGGGATATTGTTTGTAGATCTTTTGCATGGAAGGTGTATTTGTTTGTTGTTTGATCGTGTGGCTCATGGTTTTGTGCTTGTTTCACAATTCTAACACTTCTTTGGTGAACCACTTTCTCTTATTTGTATTCAAACTGTTTCACTGATTTTCTTAGAGTGACATATTTTGAAAAAAAGGAAAGATTACTTCAATGACTTATGGATCTCACTATTTTTTTTAAATGTTTAGTTTGGAGGTTGGTTGCCACTAACATCACCTTACTACCAAATTGTGACTCAACAAATTATTGAAGAATATACAATTCTAAACATAAAAATTTGTTTACAAGCGATGTTGAGGAATATGGCCATTTTGCAATGTTCTAGGATGAACTATATAGTTCATTTAGGTTTATAAAAGAGTAATAATACTATGCAACTAACCCTTAGAGAATATTCTAATTTGACACAAATAAAACACTCTTAAATATAGAAAGATGACCATCATCCACTACTTGTAACTTGCACAATACCAATATTTCATATTGTTATTCTATTCAACACACTACTAATTTTAAACTTGTTAAAATTATTTGTATCTTGATATTAAAATTTTAATGCAAACCATTGAAAGCCCTAATATGCTTGAGACACATCATTTTTACATTACTATTCCTAATAACACTAGTACCCACTTTATTACAAGACTTTGTGGCAATATTCATGATAGCACATAAGCCAAGTGGTAGCAAAGAATCTATTAGTGATTTCAAAGAATCCAATCTTATAATATGTGGTATGACAAGCCATATTCTATGGGTGGTAGTACCACAAAGACTAATATTCTACCTTAGCAAGGTCTACTCAATGCACATTCATATATGTTTCAACTCTAGTGGCACAATATATTGATAACATTGTCATGCCTTGACAATATCTCCACTTCATATCATTTGGGGATGTTTGAAGCATAACATCCCTATAGGGTGCAAGAAATGCCCTATGTGCCAACTTAATTGTTAAATATTGATGCATCTCAACCATAACTAATCACTCATAGAAAAGCACTTGTTTCATCTTTCATCTCATTTTGTAAAATTGCATATCATATATATGCATATAAGTAGATAATAAGAGAGATGGAAGCCAAAAAATATAGAGGAAGGTAGACAATGATGCATCTCTATCTTAAGGGATCCATGTGATATGATTCTATCAAGTTTTCTATAGAGTTGTGTGATGCTAAGTACCTATACCAAAATGGGCAAATCATATTAGTGGATCCTTTATATTTTTGTATGCAAATCTAACATTATATCTTTAGGAAAGTATCTACTTTGTGTTTTTAAGAGAGGAAGGTAAGATAACAATTAACCAACATATTGTGCTTATAATATGCATCCTCTTCGATAAATTTTTGAGTATTTTTTATATTTTTAATTATTTATGGCCAATCTTTCAACCTTCAAATTCCAATGAGCAAACTCTATTTTCATTGTTCTTAAGACATTTTACTTGTCTTAATCCCCTACAAAGCTTTAACATATATATTGACGAAGTATTTAGATTTTAGAACGTAAGTGGAATTTCTTATGTTGGATTTTTAATGTATATTCGGCTATGTTATTGATTGCAAAAATTATCAATTTCATTGAGGAACTTGGAAATTTTCACTAGCATACCACAAACAAAATATTTAGAATAATAAAAAAATTGTTGCATCTTTATATCTTTCCTACTTTCATTTCTAAACATTGTTTTATTTTGAAATTCTTGTTGAACATAACACATCTCAATTATAGTAAATATGCATCCTCTTGGATAAATTTTTGAGTATTTTTTATATTTTTAATTATTTATGGCCAATCTTTCACCCTTCAAATTCCAATGAGCAAACTCTATTTTCATTGTTGTTAGACATTTTACTTGTCTTAATCCCCTACAAAGCTTTAACATATATATTGATGAAGTATTTAGATTTTAGAACGTAAGTGGAATTTCTTATATTGGATTTTTAATGTATATTCAACTATGTTATTGATTGCAAAAATTATCAATTTCATTGAGGAACTTGGAAATTTTCACTAGCATACCACAAACAAAATATTTAAAATAATAAAAAAATTGTTGCATCTTTATATCTTTCCTACTTTCACTTCTAAAAGTTGTTTTATTTCGAAATTCTTGTTGAACATAGCACATCTCAATTATAATAATTTTAAGTGTTTTCCACCAAATATATCTAAGAATCATATCAATAAATCTCTTAAAATGCTCATTGATACCAAAAGATTATAAAAAAACTCATGATACAACGATTCACATAAGCTTGAGATGTAGGTATAAACATCCATAAAGTATAGCTTTCACCAAATAGGCATACCTCTCAAATCAATCAATCGGCTAGTGTATCCCCTTTTGTGCATTCAAGGTGCTTCAAGAAAAAAACTAGAATCTTTATTCAAACATTTCTATATGTAGATGGTCATTGCCCATAGTTAGATGATAGCTTTCATTCTCAATATCCCTTACTAGTATTACCACCCTGTGGCTCACCAAGGGGGTATTGAGAGCCCAAAACACTTTGTCATAATCTTTAATATGTCATCCACTTCTACCTGGGTTAAGACAAATTTGAAAGTACATTATGACTGTTATCACCTAAAATTGCACCCTTGTTGAACCTGATGTTCAACACCTCAGTGTAACATGGGAAGACCTCCAAAGCTGTGGGTCACTTATAGACAGAGGTCAACCTTCGGAGAAGGCCGACTTCCTTTGGTATTGGTATGACCAAACTGCTAATTCTGTAAGGAAAAGGGAGAAGGAGAATGCATAAAAATGAAAATTAAATCTACGGTGATACACCAAAATGACAAGAGCAACAAGACACTCAAGTTACACTTGAATACTGGTGATGGACATGAGACTGCACAACAAGATTCTATAGATTATGCATATAAACAGATTTGACATGCACACTATTTCAAGAAGGAAAAGCAAATTTTCACAAATTAAAAGCTCATGTGCAATTGAATAAACACAGTTTGTAACTTACATAGTACTACTTTTGCAAGAAAGGCATGCTAACATGAAACAAAAGCTATAAGGAAAAGAAAGATTTCACTAAGTAGCTCAATGAATCACTTAAAAATGTACAATACTTCACAAGAACCAGAAGGAAAAAATGAACCATCAATGGTAACCAAGGTAAGTTTTATATAACATGCTCCAAAATGAGTTACAGAAGTTTGCTAATCTCAGAAAGGACTGCAAAAGTCACAGACTTTCGAAAAGCATCCGGAGAACTCCTTTACAAGAAGAAAAAAATTCCATATTTACAAAAATGTGTCGGCCCCTCTGGGCTTACAAAAAAATCTTCTCAGAAAGATCTGCCCCTTAGATCTTTTAATGGAGTTAATGCTGCGTCCCCGCTGTCCATGTCGGTGTGAAAGATCACCCCTAGGAGAAGCTTTTAGATCTTTTGCAGCATTAACCTTTGGTCCTCATGTCCCTCTCAAACCACCTTGCCGAGTTGCCTTGAAATCCTCTGAGCCCAGAGTCGACTCCACGCCGCTTTCACTCTGTTGATCTTGTTCACGGGGTCAAACTGCCATGACTCTCCTGTAGCCTCCCTTGATTGGTTGAACTCATGCCATATGAGATTGCCAGATGATCAAAGGTCGTTCAAACTAGATCGCATATCGGTGAGACACTAATTGTTTCTCCCTGATGCGATTAGACCTTGCAACAACATTCGGCAAGACCCTATCGGGTCGACATGACGTCATGGTGAGGCTCAGAATCCTTTGGCGAGCTCATTCTTTATGTCAGGGAGACCTCCGTCAGTCGGGAAGACCTTGTGGTGATATCACTCTATTCTCCTTGGGCTTATTTCTTTTCGGTGAGACCTCTTCGTTTTGGGGAGACCTTACCCCGAACTCACCCCCTGTCGTCGAGACATCGTTGGGTTGGCAAGACCTTTCATCGAAGACTCCTTTTACATGTCCCTTAGGACTGACTAGAATTTGCTTGTTGATTATGTTTAGGGGTTCTTCTATCAAATGAATTTTCTCCTAATTCAATGATCCTTAGATTCAAACCCTGTAATCACCAAATTAACACATTTTTTTGTTAGCATTAATATCTAAACATCCAAAGTATAAGCATAATTATAAGAATAATAATGAAACCAGAAGAGGAGTGGTGTGAGTAGATCTGCCAGAAGCTGTCCATCTAAGCCCAAGGGCACAAGCATACTAACAGGATGACCCACCCCTTGGCCCCGAGTTGAATGTCCAACTCAGATCATTCCATCCCCGGAGTGGCGTGCTTAGAGGAAACACTTACACTTGCTTTCTCTACATCTCGTCATCACCTCAAAAGACACATGACCTATTGGGGAAAGCCAGCGGAGCTTATAAGTGGCCTAGGCCTACCGCCCCTCCATGGCCACAGCGGATTGTTAAGTGGGACCCCCACCCCTCCATGGCCGCAGCGGATTGTTAAGTGGGGTTTTTAGGCACCACTTTTCTCAGGCCCTTCCCCCTAAATAGGCTTAAAAACACATAGAAGACAATCTTTATACAATCAAATACATATGGATTTTCCTCAAGTCAATATCAACAATATTTAACATCATAATAAAACTAAAGAAATCATTATTCTAACAATTTGCACAATAACATTTACTATATAAGGAAAGCATTGCTTCTATGATTAGATCTATAATATCCACTATATATATGCATCCTTGTGACGGTCTTGTATCTAACCACACATAGTCCTAATGGTAATTCTTCCTACTGATATATAAGTAACACTTGTTCATATATCCAAATCGGGGTTAGTGACTAAACATATATATATATATATATATATATATATATATATATATATACATATCTACAGTATGTTTATCTCTTCTTAATAACGCAAGGAAATCAGTCATGACATAAGGAACTGTAAGTTATTCAAAACATATTAGAATGGAGTTCGCAACTATCTCAAAGCTCGGTTTCTTAGCCGGGTTGGTCAGTCAGATCGGTTTCTAGAGATCATGGATTATCGCTGGTCCAGAAAACGCACAATATAATTTCCAATATATGCTACCAGTATTGTTACGATTATCAATTTAATATTTGGATATTAGAAGATTAATGGCTAAGTGGGAATCCCTCACCTGAGCCGCTATGCTTCCCTATTGCTCTTTGCTTTCTTAGCTTGCTTTCTCCTCTCTTCCATGCCCCCTTGGACGACCATCAAAGACCCTATTTCTAGCGTATGATGCATCGCGACTTTTAGCCAGATGCCTCTGGACAAAAAGGAGGTGTCTTTTCATCGGTTCCATTATGCTCTGTCGGCTTTGATAGTATCCGCTCGAGGGATGACAATATTCGTCAAGTGTAAATTATTTATTTATTGATTTATTTATTTATTTTTAACCTGCCAGTGCCTTACATTGATTGGTATTTTGAAGGGCACTTCTCCCTTCCACTGATGCTATACCTATTTATTTAGATTGAGTTTTGAGTAATCGCCCAAGTGAATTATTCAATTATTTTATATTCATTCCTTTTAGATATTATTATTTATTATTTCTTTATTATTATACTATTAAATGTTTTATTTCATGTTGTTACAATTATAATATAATTATAATGTTAAATGGGAATTTCTTATACATTTTAAATTGTCAATATTATGATTGTGATAACATTTGAATTTGAATTTACATATATTATAATTATAATATTGCCTTTGGCAATTATAATTATATTGGATGGTTATCTTTAGTGTCATGATACTAAGGGTATGACAGTCCTCCCCTCTCGAATTTGCTTGCCCTCAAGCAATCCTCAATTTGTAACCTGGATGTCTTCTAAGATAAGAACTCAAGAAGAGGATTAGGAGTGTGACTCAAAGCTATGTATTGCTCTTATGAAGAAGTTTTCCCAATTCTCATTAGAAAGATTGCTTGATCCGTACGTTCCTTTGATCTTAGATGTGTAGGTTTAGATTTAAACTTTATTTATGCATTGTCCCGTCTTTAAATTGGATATTTTTTTTTTGAGGTCAGTCCTTGTACCTTGATTTCTTACTTGGTTGTTCATTGTTTTTTTCCTCAGGGGTTGCTCCTATCTTGTGGACTTGGCCCTTTCTTTTACATCGATGACCACGTTCCCATGGTCCATTGCATGTGAAGCACAAACCCTTTTCTTTTAGGTCTTTCATTGCCTGACACATATGTCCATGGTCTCGCTTCCCCTTACAATAAGGACATGTCCTTAGTGAATCGTCCCTTCTCGGCCCTTCCTCCTTGTGAGGGAGTTTGGATGATGAGGAAGAGTTCTTGGATTTGTCCCTCGGTCCACTTTCTTCAAACTTCATAGCCTTTTGAATGGCTTCATCTAGGCGAGTGGGTTCTAATGCACTCACCAAGCTTCTGACTGATCCCCTTAGGCCCTCTATGAACAAATAAGTGAGTCTCTCTTGGGAAATTTCAGGGACCATGACTGCTAGTCTTTGGAACTCAGCGGCATAGTTTTCAATAGTTCCATGTTGCCTTACTCTAGTAAGTTCACGGAAGTACCACTCGGGGTGTCTTTGGTCGAATCGTTTGATCAACCTTTGAGTAAAGTCATCATAGGTCTTGACTTGTTGATGTCCTTGAGTTATGAGACCGTGATGCCACCAATCATGGGCCATTCCAGCTAGGTGTAACACGGCAAATTTGATTGCATTCGATTCCGTCATCGGGCTAAGGGAGAGATAAGTATCTAATTTTTGAACCCATGATCGGGCAGTGGTCTTGTCTTCACCATTAAAGTTAGGGAGAGTTAATTTGCTTACTCTACTCTTGAGTTCATTATCAATCGAGTTCCTCTCCACCCTCCTTGGAATAGTTCTTTGTTTGGCTTCACAATAGTCTTTAAAAGATACTAGCTCCCTTCTTTCAGGTTCTAACCTATAGTAGGCTTCCACAATCTCATCCACATCCATTACGGGGGGCCCATTGATATGGTTTTCTTCATTTTGCAAGAAAGGAGGTTGGGTGGGTCTAGAGCTCATGTCCCGTGAGGGAGTGAAAAGATTGTTTCCGGAAAGTTTAGAGTTGGCCTCTTTATTATTACTGCTACTCAGATTTTGGAGGGCTTGAAGTAAAGCTTGGTTAGTTTTTTCATTTTGCTCCAAAAGGGCTTGGGTTTTCTTCTCACTACTTTCCATAAAGGTTCTAAGCTCGTCCCTTAGGGGGTCACCTATAAGGTCATCCCCATCGTGATTGTTCTCAAGGTTGTTCCTCGAGCCTTTCCTATGGTAGGTTTTCATAGTTTCCCACAGGATGGCAAGAAAGTTGCTCTGATACCACTGTAATGTCCCTTACCGGACCTGTCCTAGAATTTGCTTGTTGATTATGTTTAGGGGTTCTTCTATCAAATGAATTTTCTCCTAATTCAATGATCCTTAGATTCAAACCCTGTAATCACCAAATTAACACATTTTTTTGTTAGCATTAATATCTAAACATCCAAAGTATAAGCATAATTACAAGAGTAATAATGAAACCAGAAGAGGAGTGGTGTGAGTAGATCTGCCAGAAGCTGTCCATCTAAGCCCAAGGGCACAAGCATACTAACAGGATGACCCACCCCTTGGCCCCGAGTTGAATGTCCAGCTCAGATCATTCCATCCCCGGAGTGGCGTGCTTAGAGGAAACACTTACACTTGCTTTCTCTACATCCCGTCATCACCTCAAAAGACACATGACCTATTGGGGAAAGCCAGCGGAGCTTATAAGTGGCCTAGGCCTACCGCCCCTCCATGGCCACAGCGGATTGTTAAGCGGGACCCCCACCCCTCCATGGCCGCAGCGGATTGTTAAGTGGGGTTTTTAGGCACCACTTTTCTCAGGCCCTTTCCCCTAAATAGGCTTAAAAACACATAGAAGACAATCTTTATACAATCAAATACATATGGATTTTCCTCAAGTCAATATCAACAATATTTAACATCATAATAAAACTAAAGAAATCATTATTCTAACAATTTGCACAATAATATTTACTATCTAAAGAAAGCATTGCTTCTATGATTAGATACTATCTGAATGGTCATATGGAATGTCGAGTTATAGCAATACTCACATAAATGTATCCATTTGACCCACGCCTTCTGCTGCCCTGCAATATAATTCCTGAGATATCCTTCCACCCACTTATTCACTATCTCCGTCTGCCCATCTGTCTGTGGATGGTAACTGGTGCTCGGTGTAAGCTCGGTCCCACAAAGCCTGAAGACCTCCTGCTAGAAGTTACTCTCCTGGAAGTTACTCAGGAACCGGCTATCTCTGTCACTCACGATGCTCCGAGGCAACCCATGTAGTCTGAATATCTCCCGAAAGAACACCTC
>VDFB02203745.1:0-16285 GCA_007258455.2 Sequoia sempervirens | reverse complement strand
ATGGGAGAGTGGTTTGAAGAATGATGTAAACGTTACAAAAGAATATCTAAACATTGAAAAATGTAATTTAATGTAAACAGATCTTATACAGTTTGTTTTAGAAATTTTTTTATTACAAATCTTATATTGAATAGATTAAGGTTCAAAAGGTTACTTCTGAAATCAATTGTATATGATTTTGAATTGATATTTTGGATCGTTATCTTCTTCTTCCAAAACATCAAATCAAAGACAAACACAACCGATTTAAAAACAATCTTTTGAATACTACATAAACCATAAAAAAACCAATTTAATCCCCAACTTGATTTTGATGGTGGTTTGAAATCCATTTGGTGACAATACATTGAATACAGCATACGACTTAAATCTCTTCTTATGAGAGCAGGTATCAGTGACAATCACATTTTTTAATTAGATTAAGCTGGACTAAATCTGAACTACTACTTTATTAGCTACACCAAATCATAACAGTCAAATCATTTTATTTGACTTGCAACTGTACAACATATAGCATGTGGGTGGAGAATCTCTGTATGAATTATTGGTTGTATGGCTGCATTTAGTCATTTTAGCTGTAAAATACAATTAAAATTTTAGTAAGACTGTATCACTTGAAAGGCAAAATTTTAGTTAAACTGTCAAAATTTCTATGTAATTATTCTTATATATGTTTTTTCAATCTACATATATTTTTCTTAAAATAGATAACCTTTAATATTTGAAAGGCAACTTCAAATAAATGACTGTCACAAAAAAATTGCTTGACAGGCAGGGTCGACTGTCAAATTTAGCTCTTGTGGAGATAATATCTGTAACCGTGCTGTGGAGAGTGATTCCCGATTGCTATTTTGCTTGCGAGAGTTTTTCCGATCAATGGTGACTTCATTTGCTTTGGGGTATCACCTTTTTCTTGTGATAATCTCCTATCTGTCAAATTTTCCGATCGCCCGAGCTTTTTACTTGTATTTTTCTGCTTTCGGTTATCAGCTTTTCCTCGTGAGTGGTGATAACTCCTATTACAATGCAAGTCACAATTAGAAGCTCCGTCGCATGCATTTACGACATAAACCTTCAATTTCGTATGTAACAAAAGATTTGTGTTTTGATGAAAACAAAATTCAAAGGCGCATAAAAAGTGGCAGCTGCTGGAACGCCGCCTGATCAGCGTTAACAACTCTCCTATTTGGCAGGGAGAATATAGCGGCTGGGCTAAATCATTCTGCATGTTTGTAGTTAAACAATAGATCTATTCATTTTTTTTTTAAATCGTAAGATTTGTAATTCAGTTAGTTGAGCTAATGGTATGTTCTTTGATTATGCCATCCACCAAGGTTCAAACATCTAGAGGTATGATATAAGAGATGAGGTCGAGATTGTGTGTCAGGAGACTTTGGCGGAATGGATATCCCTCTAGCTAAAGAGATACCAACATAGACTCAAGTTCTTGTATCAGATAGCAAAATGAGTTCATGAATAAGACAAAATCATTCATTAAAAAAATAAATTAAAAAGAGTATGGTATGTGGATAACAACCTTTTTTATTTCATAAGTTATTATTTAAGTTATTTTAGATTAGTATGCACGCAATTCACATTTGACGTACAAATTTACCTCATATTTATGTTAGGTCAATATAACACTTTCATAAATAATTTAGTTTCGTTAATTTATAAAGATAAAATATAAACGATTAATTTTATAAATGAAGTTGGATTGAAAATAATTAGAAATTAGATAAATTTAATGCAATATTTAATTGGATTTTGAAGATATATGAAGAATTGAGGAATGCTTTACCAATACATTAAAAAGTGAGGCTTCGTCCAGATGAGTGTCTCAAAGTATACAAAATGATTATCCTCCACTCCACTTCCTTCGTGTGCCTATGGCCTTAATTTTTAAGCTTGTAGAAGTGAATTGTGTGGATATGATCATCTACTCACAATTATGAACTAGTTGAAATCCAACACTCACAACTCACTCAACATTGTGTTTATGCTATGAATCTTAATAAGAAATTGGTGGTGTTTACAAACATCTTTGGTTTTTTTGTTGAATCATGATGTTCATGTTCTTCTTAGTCAAACCCCTAGGTGGACCAATTCACTAGCTATAAAACAATGATAAAAAATAATAGGCAACCATGCAATATGCCTAGGATGATGATGCAAGAAATCAATGTAACTACAATGTCTATGGTATTGTTATGATTCTTTATGATAAAAATTGTTCAATTATTCCTAATTTAATCTCAATGTTTTCAAATGAATGAATTAATGTCTTCAAATTCAACAACATACCACACAAATGTGTACTAGGTTGGCTCACAACAACTAGCAGGAGAGAGTTAGCAACACTCAAAATTGAATTTTGAATTTAACTTTGAGCTTTAAATATATGATTATGGAAGTTCTTTGGGTTAAGTCCACACCCATAGATTTGATCTAGAGTGATCAATATTGGATTGAAGGATTAGGATCAATCTCTAGGGATGAGCAATAATGAAACCTAGTTATGATGATGTCATGAGCTAAATTCACACAAGAATATACCACTTGTAAATGTGAAATTGCATTCAAGAGACTCCACTAGAAGTTTCCTCAAAACATAAGAGAAAATGCATGGGCATGTAATTTTTACCATTGTATTTCCCCCCACCTTGATGTGCATGAAAATCTATGCATGCCAAAATAAATGGCCAATCAATATGAAAATTAAATATTTTACAAACACTCAAAAAATACAAATCTTCTTAAAGTATACAAATCATTCTTGAATTCTCTTTACAATGAGTGCTCCATTGGAAACTTGTAAAAGAGAAAAAGCATGTAATGTAGTAACATCTATCACACATATAGAATAAACACTAATTATTATTTTCAAAAAAAACTATCTTAAAAAATAACAAAGTAAAAGGACCTTAAGGTAAGAGAATCCATCTATGTAGAAAGCGATGAACCTACAATTAAGTAGAATACAACAATAGGGCCATGGATGTAGCAATACTAATCTCATCAAGAGAAATAAAATACGGAGATGTAATCTCAACAAGAGGAAAAGAAGAAAGAGAAATCTATATACCATTATAATTGCAGAGGAAGGGATTTGACACCCTTAAGGCGATGAGGTCCAAAAGGGAAAATGGTCCTTAACTACATCCAGAGCTAAACCTAGCTCTGATGCCACATGTAACAACCCCAGTGTTCTACTCAGTAAAATTTCAAATTTTTCACCTCAAGTGAATGATCCACGATGCTACAACATAGAAATAAAATAATTTATTTTCCATAATGTAAATTACATGCATATTTGAAATAATCATTGTACCAAATTTCCATTGAATTCCATTGTAATTTCATGAATCTTTCCATAACATAGATTTCATATTGAATAAATTCAAGTTTATCATTCAAGATTACATCTTTCCAAATAAATGGATACAAGATACATGCATAGCTCTTCTGAGCTTCATCTAGTAATAGATATACAAATTGGTCTTGATGTTGCCACATTGGTGCATACATTCTATTCATCTCCAATCCCTAGTGCATACATTTTAGTTGTCTCTAACACTGGCTGAAACATCCGCAAACCTCGACCACCATCTGATGAGGAGAAGCATCACTCAAGCACTTTTTTGCCAACCACAGACTCGAATGTGGTCCCCCACACATCTATCACATTTGACAAGATGGCCCTACCCTTCGACGAAGAGATTGGTTGGTAAAACCCCATAACAGTAGCCTATCTGAGCTTAGTGTTGTGTCCTACAAACCAAAACCTAATCATACAGTTGTTTCCCCTACGAGTATGAAAACCCTGAACTAGAATGCATAAAAGGAACACAATGAATAGACAGTGTAACTAGTGGCAACTTACACTACTTTGGCCAAAGCATTATCACCTAGTACTTTGAGTGACAGTCTTCCTATTCACATACACTTCTATAGCTCGGTTTGGATTGTGACCATTCATATACTATAGATGCTTGAATTAACATCATTTCTTTTGTTAATCAAATAAAGCAATTTATTCGATTAATTCACTAATATGCATCATATTTGATTAAATAAATCAATTTAATTAATTAAAGTCCTAAAAGTCCTCTTATCTGATTTAATAAATCAAATGTCAAATCCCCTAAATTCCTTCAAGTTAATTAACTTGGATTAATTAACTCCTAATCCTAATTATCCATCCTCAAGCTTTTGACTCAACCTGGGTCAAACCTAAACCCCTAACTAACCCACCCACTTGCACATAAAAATCAATTCTTTTAATTATCTAATTATCTCATTTTCCCTCATAAAGGCATATTCTAAGGGAATATTCCTTCATTAACTCCATTTATTTAACTTTCTCAAGTCCAAATAATTTCCCTCCAAAATATCTCAACCATATGCATTTAATGCCTCTTACACATGCATTAATCTCTCTTACACCTCTCAAATCCTCAACCACATGCATTAACTATGCACATTCTCCAAAATGTGCTCCAACTCCACCTATTAGAATTGAGACAAGTGTCTCAATCTCATTGGCTCTCTTTTAATCCCACATTCCTCCCATATCTCCATTCTTCAACCCTTCAATCTATAAATAGAAGCCACAATCATCCACAATCTCATCTACAAGCTTATGCATTTGCATTATAGACACTTGTATCTTCATCACCTCTGGAGCTCATCAAGGGGGTGGGAAAGGGCATCCTTTCCACATCAAAGGAGAACCACTCCCACTATGAGATAGAGTTTGATTCTTGCTTTCTTATGCTTTCATTTAGTTTATTTGATATCTTACTTCTTTTTTTGCATAGGTAGCACGATCCAATATTTCATAGGGATGTTTGTTTTGGTTTTCTTAAGTTTACTAACGATGCTAATGGTTGTTTGTTTTTGAGCAAGTGCAAAAAAGGTATCCACATTTTGGAGCCCACCGTGGGGCAGGAATATAGAGTCTTTGTTTTTGTTCACCTCTATTTCATGCAGTAGATAGAAATATGAAATCTTTGTTTTTGTCTACTTAATATCGATTAATGCGTGAGTTTTTGTTTTTGTGTACTTCCTCTATGCAAGCTCCTGCCGTTTATTTTCTTTGTCTGATTAGATTTCAGCCACTTTTAGTCACTGATTTCTCTAAATTTACATAGACCACAACTGCAGTGTTTTTAGCTTCTAAATATAGAGAGCTTTTGTGAACAGTCGTGATTTAACCAGATGTTTTTAGTGTTTTTTGCATTCCTCACTAATATAGAAATTAGATAAATAGCCTTGCAATGTTTGCTTTGTTACCAAAGGCTATAATGTCACCAGTCCATTTTCTTACCATAATCATGTAGTCCATGAGATCACATCTCCTTTCGGCATATTGTCAAAGAGTATGTGTGCTTTGTCTACATTTACACATTTTGCATACATAGCGCACTTGCTACTATAACATCTGACAAATTTTCCTCTTTATTCTTGCTTTGGTGGATGTCCATACCCTATTCTAAGGCTTGTGTTTGGCACGTGAATCAAGGATGTTGGCAAAGGTTTGAGAATTTGGCTTTATGCCTGCTAATAACATTTTTCTAAAAAGTTTCTTGAGACTTTTCAACAGATCTGTTTTGTGCTTATCTGGTGGTCATTGCTTTCCATGAGACCACACCACTTTAAGGCATACTGTCAAACAGATTTCATGCTTTCCATTTTGTGGATACCCAGCAATCATTGCATTCCATGAGATCACATTTCAGAGAAGCATTCTATCAAACAGTTCATGCATCTTTTCTATGCTTCGCATTTGGCATATGTGCCTACTGAATAATGCCATGGGATTTGGTTTTACACCTACTTATTGCATTAGCTTGAAAATTTATAAAAGGCCATTCATTATTTACACCTGCCAACTGCATTAGCTTGAAAGTTTATAAAAGCCAACTTTGTGAAGTATTTCGCTTGTCAACATCAAATCGCCTGATTTTTGTCTGTAAATCTTGGATTAATATTGTTGCTTAAAGAAGATTGTTGGAATGATATAATGAAGGGATGTAAAGTATCACTAATGTCTATAAAATGACCAATTGGTATGTGGATCGAAGTCCTTGGTTTGGGGAAATATTATTTGTATTCTCGATCATGAATAATACATTATCATGTGAAGACTTCATGAAGAAGAGTGCATGAAAAAATATGAGTATATCAACAAACTCATCAAATATTCCCAATGTCAAAGCTTGCTAGAATAATTATTAGTCTATACAAGAAATATAGTATCTGAAAGATTACAATGAATGATGTAATGTATAATCTATGAGAATCCAAATAGTTTCATGTACATAGAATCAGTCAACTTGATGTATGTAGAAATGATAATTTCATTGTGGTTATAGATGCACAAATATCATTTGTTATCAATTGAGTCTTCGTATCAAGCTTTATTGACACAGGTAAGTGCATAGAGAGATTAAAAATACCAATTAGGTTATGCAAACTTAATAGTTCAAAGCATAAAACATGTAAATATTAGAAAACGAAATTGTTTAATATAGAAGAAACCCAATATGAATAAATTCTTACAAATGTCCTTTTGAGTGTTTTTGTGGGGCTAGCAAGGACAAGAGCATGATACCTAGATTCATTGATGGAGAATACGCTTGAGTGCATCATATGCTTTGTTAGTTGTTGATAACAAAATAGCAAACATTGATTAATTATGGTGTTAAGTCTACAGCTGAACAGGGGACAGTCACCTGTAAAGACAGTCAAAGAGAGAAGAGAAAGGAAAAACTAGAGCACAACAGGGTAAATGATGTTAAAACTTACAAATGACTTGTTTCTTGTTTTGAACATGATAGAAATAACCCCTGAAAGGAGACACGATTTTCATATTCATTGGTTTTCCTAAGGAAATTAAAAAACAATGCAAAAGAAAAATTTACTTACAAATCACTTGTTTTTCACTTTGAATATGATATGTATAAACCCTCTCAATAGACATGGATTTTGTACACATATCAAATTACAATCAATTATTTCTTTGTTTCGAAGATGGAAGACATAGATCCTGTTAATAGATATAGATGTCTGTCTTGTCAAACAATCCGAGCAAGTGAGTAAAAAAACCCAAATGACAGTGCAACAATATTTTCCCAAGTTTTTGTGTCTGAGAGGTAATAAGTAAATGAATAAACACTGCAAATCATTGAAGTTTATAGCAGAAGTCATTAAAGAGAGTTGCATTCCAGTCTATTGATATCAAACAGAATTAGGATACTATAAATGCATAAGCCCGTTATTAAAATTCTATGCATGCACATAAAGAGAAAATGCGAGAGGACAACCATATCAAAGCCCTCTCAACACACACTAAATTAATAATCTTACACGCATATATTTTCCAATTGCTTGGACCTGATTTCTATTTTCATTTTGTGAATTGAAATGCATTTGCAATGCATATGTCGAGAGAAAATATTTCTTCCATTGTTAATGATAAAATTTTCAGAGCTTTCCAATATCTTTGTTTAGTATTTTCATCGTTGCATTTAAAGGCAACAAACTAATGTTATCACCTCAATATTGCATATTAAAATTGTGCTTTGGGAATGGCACTAGAAAATAAAGCTAAAGTACAACTTATGTTAGGGGGAATATTTAGAAAAAAGCAATTTTTTTCCCTATTTTTGAAAATTTGTGATTGGCGAGTGTAATTTTCCTCGTGGTTTTGACATTTTGTAAATATTTTTAATAATAATAATTATTGTAGGGAGCTTTGCTATTGGAAACATTTCATGAGTTTGTTTGTATAGTCATGTCTTGCCATGGACTCTTCGTGGGGACATGTGGTGTCTTGAGCAGTGCATTTGCATTTATTATTTGCGTCTTCTAATTTATTGTGAGTAGGTTGGAGTGCAACCGTCATTGGTGTGTTATGGTGTGAACACTAGTACACAAACAACAATATATGACTAAATAAACTACTAAAAAATTGTATATAAATGACTAAGTTTAGCCACGTGACTATTAATGGTTTATTTGTAGTCATTTATAACACCGCCAAATTTATGACTAAACTATTTTAGTCATTGATTTAGTCATTGATTTGGTCACTAATTTAGTCATTTATTTAGTTGTTTATTTAGTCATTTATTTGGTCATATATTTAGTCATTAATTTTAGTCACGTGACTATTTTAGTGGTTTATTTGTAGTCATTTATAACACCACCAAATTTATGACTAAACTATCTAGTCATTGATTTAGTCATTAATTTTAGTCATTGATATGGTCATTAATTTGGTCATTGATTTGGTCATTGATTTTCCATTAATTTAGTCATTTATTTTAGTCATGGTAGTGATTTATTTAGTCATTAATTTAGTCACCGACATTAAGAATCGTCATTTATTAGTCAGTAATCCTATATTTAGTCATTACTTTAGTCATATATTTAGTCATTAATTTAGTCATTACTTTAGCCATGTATTTAGTCATTGTTTTAGTCATATATATTTAGTCATTACAAATCAAATATAACTTAATTTAACTTAATGCATATAAACTTCAAGTATCATAGATATTCAAATGTTGAAGAAGCACCATGAAATAAAGATCAAATGTTTGAACAAATATGATTGATTAGACACAAACAAAAACATATTACAAATCAAGAGGAGCCACAACACACTATTTATGAGTGGAGAAAAAACCACTCTTAAAATTTACTTCATTAAGCCTCATTGGAAAATCAAAATCTCATTGGTTACATTCAATGTCTCAATGACATTGTACAACTTACAAATACTATATAAACAAAATACTCCTATTTTCATATACTTATCGCTTTCCCCTTCCCAACCTGTAGTCCTTTGAAGGGCAACAACCTCCCATAGGCTCAACCCATTTAATCCCCTCAAATCCAATGCCTTTCCCGGACGCCATTGGTTTTCCCACCTCCAAACTCTTCCTCGCTAGTATTTTACCTTTTACTTCTAATTTGGAGTTAAACTTAAAATAAGGTTTCAAAATTTCACATCAAAGCATATTTGGAAGTAGATACTTATCAGATATTGTAGTTGCAAGTTCCACTAATTATAATAAAGATAAATAGTTTTACCTTTCTGCATCAACTAATGCAATTTTGATAACTTTTAGAGGATTGGCAATGCTAGCCTTTATCTTATCAACATACTCAACTGCAAGTTGCAACACAACATTAAACTTATTAATTAGACTCAACATCTAAGAAAGAAAGAAAAAAATTCAAACATTATCAATTTAGTTTCCTCGTAGCTTTCCTCTAGCATATCTAGAACCTCTTTAGATGTTCCATCTAGCTCTCATCACTCCCATACAAGTAGAATTGTGTATGTCCATCAAACTATCATCTTTCCCATAGAGTTAGAGCTAAATTAATTTAGAAATCTTTTCTTGTTGAGCAATCCAATTCCCCTAGCAAGCCTAACATATAGACAACCTCCCTTACATTCAAAAATTTACTCAAGGATGTCATTTTTAGTCTCAGAAATCAAAATAACCTTATTTTTCATTTGTCAAAACTACATAGTTAATAGAAAAAAAATTCAATGGAAAAAGCATGAGGAAAAACAATCTACCTCTATATTATTAGTGGTGATCAAATACTGCTTAAATCTACAATTAGAAACCCTCCTATGAGATACAACCAATCCTATTAGATTAAAAAAAAAGAACTAAAACCTTCTTGGGAATGACAACAACAATACCTGAAATCAATCAATGGCCGAATGTAGTTTTGTCCAAACATGTAGTAATCAAAAGGCTCCTGTATTGCTCTATGATAATTAGAAAATGTGAAAGGATCCTAAAATAAAGGAAGAAATAGAAGAAATTATGCATTTGTTCAAATGAGTAAATATAGTGTAATGTGTTAATTATTTTTTCTTTACATCATTTAGGAACTAGAGCATAAAAAATTGCATAGAGAGGACTTGAAGCAGCAAACCTCAATGTGTAATAGAATCCGATCAAAAGTTGTTGCCATGTTTGAAAGGACTATTTCTTTTGCATTGGGATTCCCACTCTCAAAAACCTGACAAAGGCAATCCAGTTACATGACCATCGGAAAGATACAAAATTATCACATTAAAGAGAGGAAACAACAAACACTCTGTTAAAATTCCATTCCTGCCTCAAAATATACTGCTTTGCAAGAAAGAAAAGCATTTCAGGCAATTCCAAAGCAATACTTTCATTTTTTTTATTAAACATCAATATAAAGACCTTTGTTTTGTTGCTCTTATAGGAATTTTTTAACTGGGAATGAAACTATTTCAACATTTAGAAAACCACATTTGACAGGTATACAAGGTATTGGAAATGCAAACTTATAGACTATTTGCAAAAATGCTTTTACATTTTAAGATAGAGAAATTTCATTATGTGGACTTGCTTTAGTGGCAAAGACAAAGCAGAGTTGATGACCATCACCAGCCAGGTGTGTGGCTTCAGGAAGGTTTAGAAGGTTGGTTGTTTCCCTTATTCAAGGGTAAAATCTATTACTAGGTCACAAACAACACTATCTCAACTCCAACATCCAAACCAGGTTGGGATTCTTGTTGTCTATGTAATAAATGAATAGAAAATTAATGTAAATGTAGGTTAGTGTTTTTGTAGTAGATTTTGGAAACATATATTGTGTTTACTTGGTCACTATATCATTTTCTGAGTTCAAACGCTTCATATCTGCTCATTACATTGTCTCATTATCCACCTGTACAAGTCTGAAATACATTTTCTGAGTGTTTTTATTTGCTGAAAAGGCTTTAGAAACTTTTAAGCAAATGCAATTAGCAAGTGTGAAGCCAAATTCCACAACCTATGCCAACATCCTACCTGCCTGTGCCAAAATGGGAGCTTTGGAGCAGGGTATGAACATCCATCAGAGCATAATGGATGGGGGATTTTTGCCAGATATTATGGTTGGAAATGCTCTGTTAGACATGTATGCAAAATGTGGAAACGTACTCAAGGAATATGAACTCTTTGATGGAATGCCTCAAAGAGATGTCATCTCATGGAATGCAATAATTTCAAGATATGCACAAAATGGATTTTGCAAGGATGCTCTCAAAATATTTAAATTAATGAAGCACTCTAAAACATATCCTAACATTGTAATCTTTGTTTGTATTCTTTGTGCATGTAGCCATGGAGGTTTAGTGGATGAGGGCTATACATACTTCAATCACATGAGTAAGCAGTATTGCATTACACCTACAATTGATCATTATGTGTGCATGGTTGACCTTCTTGCCTGTGCTGGCTATCTCGAGGACACTCTAAACTATATCATTAAGATGCCAGTTAAACCTGTGGTGGTTGTGTGGATGTGTCATAAATCAAGTTTCAGAAGGTCTTCATTAACATTTTCAAAATCCTTCATGCAACAAAAACAGAGATGAAAACCTTGAATGCACTATTATGACTCTAAACTTTACATTATAAATGGCTTGGACTTCAACCACACTTACAAGATATAATAGTTGCAGAAACTGAAAGGATGAATTGTACCAATAGGCTAGCAACCATCAAATGTCAAAACTTGTACAAACAATAAACAACTACCCAATGTTCACTGTAGGGTCCCTAAACACTATTTCTTGAGAATTTACTAATTTCCCTATTCATTTTCTACCAAATATGTCAGGATTTTGTCTCTCAGATCAAAATGAATGATACAGAAAGTAGAAATATGATCAAGAGGAAAGTAATTCCAGTTACAAATAACAGTGAAATAACCATATTTGGATCTGGATAACTATGGTTATAGCACCAATCCATAAACAACTGAGTAGAAGGCCCAAAATTTAAGACAAAGGCCAAAATAACAACCATAGAACCACACCTAAGAACTGACTCTATGGAGCATGTATAAGAAAAACCAGAGGCTCTATGGCTGAACATGATATCTGAGATTCTAAACTGGTCCCCATAACTTACATGGGAAAATCTAAGGCTTTATGACAAAGCTTTGTTTTCAGATTTTGTGTTAACAAATGTGGCATCATAAAGTTCACACAAACAACATAATTCATCATACTAAATTGAATTTCCTCATGCTAATGTTTTGGAGCAAAACAAATAGAAGCCATGTAGAACATGAGATAAACAATGTTTTCTTTGTAAATTGACATATTATGTTAATCATTGCAGGCATAGGTAGTGTTGTAATGAGTTAAGGTTCAATTGTTGGGAATTGTGTTACCAATAATTGTAAGTCTTTTCATTCAAATAGCAAGAATTATGTCAAAGTAGGTGCACTAAGTATTGGGTCCTCCCTATTATGAGTAAATTGTATTTTAACATTACCAGTTTATGAAAGATTTGATGATTATATATTTTTTTGTTTTACAATTACTTGAGTTATTATTGCAATTGATGTTCTCTAGTAGCATAGTAGATATCAACAAACATTTTGGTGCCATTGCATTCGTGCAAATCAAATCAATTAAAATTGGTTCAAAGGATACATCAGTCACCAATACCTATTGAGGACACCACATAAATGATGGCAATATAGGTGGTTTGACCAATTGAAGAAGTGGTAAAAACAAACCAAGAAAGGAAAGATAATCATAAAAGACTCCAAGCATTTGAGGGACCTATCCATACATGAGCGCATCATGGAATAATCATGCAAAAACTAAGTGCTTCCAAGATCCATCTCAAACAACTTAGGAGTAACCAAAGATGTTGATCGACAACTTGATCATTTACCCAAACTTCTTGCCAAGCACTTAATTGTAGCACAAAACCTTCATGTCAAATGTGACCATGAATTGCAATGATAACAAAGACTCAAAGACATACATTGAACCAAAAAGTGATAATGTCATTGATCCCAAACAAAGGTGGGAGAAAGAGAGCCCAATAAGGCAATAGACCAAACAATTAAACAATCTATTAGATTATTAGAACAAGAGTAGAGACAAGGGCTACATGAGGCAACCACCACTAGAAAACTAAGGAGACAAGTATGATAAATTAGTGAAAGTTGATGCCAAAGAATAAGATGAAGCTGAACATCATGGAGAACATGCAAACTTGCTTGTCAATAAATGCAAGATTTTGCATGTTTTGCAATTTCAACACTAATGACCCCACAACTTTTGAGCTACAAGAAAATGGTCTTAAAATAGACCTAATTTAAGACAAAATACCCAAGACTCCTATCATGACGGTTGAGACTCCTAACAAGTGTATTTTTGCCACTTTTGCAATCTTGGAATTTTACATTGACAACTTCTGCATTTTTGCAATATTTTGCAACTCAAACTTATCCAACCACCTAAAGACCTATAAATGGAATTATTACATCTTGAAATGACCTTATTTGATGAAAAATGACTCAAAACATGACAATAGACTCAAAGCTAAACATTACACCATATAAAACCAAGCTTGCTTAACTGGCGCTCCTGCACCACTTGGGGCTTACTTGGCAACAACTCAACACAAGGAATCAACAACATAACACCCTATCTGACACTTGGCTGACCTTACACAATGTAACAATGACCAATTCAATCCTTCAATACCCTATCAACCACTTAGACACTTCAACAATTCAACTTTCCTTCACAAGTAGTTTTGTAACAACACCCCAACAATGGATTGGTAATTTTGTATTTTAGGCCTATTTAGGCTTCTTGAAATGGTTCAAACTTTCCAACTTTGACCCTCAAACCAATTGGAACACACTGACCTTCATCATTTATTTAGAGGAATTCATGACACTCACATAAATGACCTTCAAGGGTTTTAAGACCATACAATAAGGAGCAGTACAAATCTTGCCAAACATAGTTTTACTCCAACAGTCAACTCTGTCATAACAAGGAAATAGACCAAATGGGCTCAACACCTTTAATTTCATCAAATCCCAACTTTGAAGAAGGTTCACAACACTTCTTAATATCAACTCCAAACATTTGCACTGATAGTGGTCACTAGATTCTACAAATAAACATTGAAAACCCTTACTTAACCTTCTTCCCTAATGTCAAGCATGTTACCTATCTTATAGGTGTAATTGATTACAACATTGTAGGTTACTTGAATATCATTAGATCTTCCAAAGATAGGACTGAAAACACCCCTCTAGCTATAAGCTGAGGGCAATGCCCCTCGCGGGTTTGGGGCAATGTCCTGGAAGCTGGTCGGTAAGGCACCCCTGAGGGGTCTGGGGCAATGCCCCAGTAGGGTTGGCAGGGGCAACACCCTCGTGGGGTTAGGGCAGTACCCCCGGGTTGGAGAGGCAACAACTCTTTATGGTGGGTCTGGGGGCGCCGCCTCTCTGGGGTCAAGGGGTAGTGATCTCGCAGGGCAACGCCGCCAAATTTCACCAATTTAAGGCTTATAAAACCATACAAAACTCCATGGAGCACCTCATTTTCATGATTTTTTGAGTGGCAAAAAATCAGTCGGATGTTGTGCTATCTTCCACTGATATGTTCTAGTGCTACCAATATGATTTCATTGGTCTATTAGTGGAGCTATGAGATATCAACCTAACATTACTACATCGGGGGAACTCCCCTCATAGCTCCATCGATAGACTGATGAAAGCATGCTCACTTGTTCATAGTGGCGATGTGTATTCCTCAATACTACAATTCTAAATGGTTTTAAATGAAATCAAGTGCATTATAAACTAGATTCATAGGTCCATCAATTATATTGATTTTGAGTAGTTTATACATAGTGAACAAAACTAAAGGTGTTTTTTGAGTATGCAATACAAATTAGCTTAAAATAAAATCTATGACAACTATTATGTTTATGCTATTTAGTTAAATGCAGAGATTGAGCAATACAAGAACACATAAAAATAGGATTTAGTTTCAACAACACAAATGACTCGGTAAATTAGAAGAGGGGTGTTACAAAACTACAAGATCCACTTTACAACAATGAACAATACAAAATCTGCAATTAATAGTAAAAATACTTCAATTTACTTCATCTACACTATACACAAGACATTGTACGCTAAATACGATAGTTACATTCAAAGCAACAATGACAACTTAACACCTATTATAATATTAGTTCTCAGTGTTCCTAGTGTTCCACCATTCCATCACAATGGGCCCATTATACTCCTCATGCAATCTCAAGTTAGGATCCTTACTATGAATTGTTTGTTTTATTTGTTCAAGCATGTTGTTAAATGTTTCAAAAATCTCTTCAAGACTAGGAGATTCAATATATCTAATGACCTACATAACAAGTGAGATAAAGAAACAGACATATCTAAAACAATATCAATAAAACATAAGATTCAAATGATAGAGAGAATATTATTACGAAAAACAAAAATAATTTACAAGTTACAAACATTAATAAATTGATAATTTAATAATAAAATCATAAACTCTTACTTCGTTGTGAACTACCAATTATCATAAGGATCTTTTACTTCATACCTTTTCCTTCAATTGTGTTTGCCTCTGCTCATCTACTCCACTTTGTACTAGTAATGATCCCCTTACTCTAATAAATCTGCATAAATCATCCTGTAGATGGGCAATTATAGTGATTTGAATTTGACAAGCAAAGGATTTTGATGGAATAAAGTCATTACAATTTTGTTTTTTTAGGAGTACAGCATAATACAAACCAACAATTAACTACTCAACACTATAGGTCAAACAAAATAGAATGATTGTGTAACAACCTGTAGGATGTAGATATACTGATACGTTTTTGTGACACTCGTCGTAATTAACATCTAACCACCCTAACAATTAAACACAATTATTGATGAAGTCACAACATTCCTAACATAATTCTTATCTGATTATTATATAATTTTTATAAAATTTCCACAAGTAAAATACCAAAGTCCTCCCTACCTATGCGAAAATGGGAGCTTTGGGACAAGCTATGAACATGCACCAAAGCATAATGGTAGGGGAATTTTTGTCAGATGTTATAGTTGGATATGCTCTGGTAGACATATATGCAAGATGTGGAATTGCAGACAAAACACCTGAATTGTTTGATAGAATGCCTCAAAGAGATGTCATCTCATGGAATGAAATGATTGATTGCAGAATGTGCATAAAGGAACCTCTCAAAATCTTTGAATTAATGAAGCACTTTGGAACACATCCTAACATTCTATTTCAATGGAATCAGGGAGGTTATTTAAACTTTTACACCCTTCTATGTTCAAGTGTTGCAGTTGTGATAGGTTGCCAATGAATCAGGGAGGCTATTTAAATCTATACATCCTACCATGTTCAAGTATTGTA
>VDFB02203744.1:0-19965 GCA_007258455.2 Sequoia sempervirens | reverse complement strand
TAAAATGCAATGCAGAATTTGCATTGGGACTAATTTACCCAAGTTGGAAAATGAGTCCCGGTGAGGGTATTTTTTCAAAATTTTCAAAAAAATTCAATTGATTTTTATGCTTTTTATGTTGTGTGATTTGTAAACTAAGTGTAAATGAAGACTTTGTATGATTTTCACTAATTTAGGATGCAAAAATGCAAGCTATATGAACTTTCACTAATGCAAAATTTGAAAAACCTATAATGTCAATTAACTAATGTAAATCCTAATGCAATGTTAATGCAAGCCAAATCTAGGATGATGATGCACTCCAAATCAGAATTATGATGTTCTAAATGTAGTTTCATCAAAATGGAACCTCATAAAATGGGGTTTTAGATGCTTTCACTAGAGAACGCCCACTTTTAAACTATCCAATTCAAGGATAACCCTAGATATCTCAATGCAAAGGAGAAATAGATCTTGACATAAGGTTGTACTAGGGGTTGATTATAAACAATTGAGGGGTTCACCACCAAGTAAGAACTTGGAAATTCAAATGCAATGCAAGATGTAACACTAAACCCTAATATGATGCAATGATTTATAAAATGACATAGAAATGTAAATGAAGAAAAAAAGAAAACTATAAGATGAAATATTTGCACCTAGAAATCTGACGCAGACTTGAATGGATTCTAGAACACTAAAAAATCTAACCTTTTGGCCTATTGGGACTCATTCGCCAATCTAGGAGAATCGGTCCTAGATTAGGGTTTTTGTACAGGAATAGGTTTCAAGAAAAAGGGTGTCTAAATCTACAAAAATCTTGAAAAAACACCTATAGTGGGACTCATTCACCACTTCTGGAAAATCAATCTCGTTCTACTTTTTCAAGAATTTAAAGTTCAAATCTATACTCCAATATTTTCCCTTTCCTTCCAAATTGATTTCTAGATACGAATTTGAGAAAATACCTTCAAAACAGAATATAGGTTTGATTTTCTTATGGGGGCTTTGCCTCGGTCAAACCCCTAGTTTGGTAATTAAACCTTGATAAAAATAATGGAACTTTAATGTAAATTTGAACATAAACCATAGCCTTAAGTGTGTCTAAGACTAGGAAATCTAAAAACATAATGTAACTCTATTCTGATGCATAAGAATATGATGCATGAATGGAAACATGAAAATGAATGACTCACTTTGAGAGACCTCTAATCACCCAAATGAGCCTTACTGATGCTTGTACCTTCCTTAGGCTCACTATAGAGTGATAATGGAGGATGAAATCACTTAGGAAACAAGTACTTAGGCCTGGCTTGATGGCTAGTTGCATCTCCCCAACCTAGAACCCATCATGATTCACAATAGACAACCACGATCAAAACCTGACAATGCTAGATATTGAATGAAAGTGAGATTGAAGAACTAAAAATACACTTTAATGCTACTCCAAGACTGCAAATTTTCTTGCTTTTGAAACTTGAATGCTCTTGTGAAAGAATACTTGAAGATTCTTGATTCTTATCTCTTGAAATTTCTCTTGAAAATGCTTTCTTGTATGCAAAAAAATGACTTAGAAGCTTTCTTATATAGGCATTAACACCTAATTTACCATTATCCAGATCTAAAAGACTGACATCAACCAAAAATTTGAATTAAAAAGGTGATTTTCCTGCTGAAAACTTTAAAAAATGCCCCAAATGGGACTTATTCACCCAAGGTGGCGAATGAGTCCCACCTAGATTTTTGAGGTGGTTTTAGGGATTTTTGATGTTTTAGATGATTTTTTCAATTTTTTAGCTGAAATAAGCCCCAAGATCTGAAATAATGGGTCTTAGGGGCCTACTAATGATGATTTAAAGGGTAATTAATGCAAGGGTACCAAAATAGGTCCAAATTATTCAAGGAATTATACTATCTCCAAGAAGGGAGTATAATTTCTATTGCCAAAAAATCCTTCCTCTTGTTTTCCTTTCAACATAGACCAAATCATGTACTATTAGTTTATTAGTCGATAGGCTATTATAGGTGGGAATTCCACCGAAAAAGTCTTACTGTCTGATGCCGTAAAAATTTTTAGGCCTCTCCCTGCCGGATTGTAGGCTATTATGGGTGAAATCCACGCGACTCCTGTCTGATGCCGAGAAGTTTTCCTGCCGGTACTTACTCCATTTACTCCATTCATGTGGGATGGTGGACAGAAGTATGAGGGTGAGTAGGGGGTGCCATGCTTATTAACTGCACGATCTTGTATGTGATTTTCCTATGTGTAAGGGATGTCTACCTCATACAATGCTTGATTTGGATGGGCACATCGATTTCCACAACACCCACGCCGCTGCTACTGATTTTGGGAACTGCAAGACAACTCTTCCTACTGGATTCCTCTATCCTCGCTCGGTAGCAAAAATTTCCACTCTTGTTGAATCCATTTATAAGTTAGGTTGCTCTTCGAATCTCATCGTCGCAGCAAGAGGCCATGGACATTCACTGAACGCCCAGGCTCAGGTGCAAGGTGGAATTTTGATAAACAGGGAGTCGTTGAAGGATGGAATAAGAGTTGACAAGAAAGGAATGTATGCAGAAGTGGGAGGGGGAGAGTTGTGGATTCACCTTCTCAATGCCATGCTTGAGTTCAGATTGGCTCCCAAGTCCTGGATAGACTATCTATATCTCACAGTTGGAGGGACGCTCTCTAACACTGGCATTAGCGGCCAAGCCTTCCACCATGGTCCCTAGATAAGCAACATTTATCAAATCGAAGTCCTCACAGGTACACTTGTTAGCCGATAGGCTATTATAGGTGGGAAAATGTATGTGTGCATTCAAAGCCTGCAATAACAATAATGGTAGGGGGAAAAGACATTTGGGTAGATGCAGAATCTTCCTAACGAGGTCGATTCTCATTATGGTAATCAGGCGGTGTAGGTGGGAGGACCACCAAAGTCATCAATTTGGCAGAGGGCGTAGGTATGGGCGCCCTAAAACAGGGATGGAACCCCTCTATCTCTACACAGAAGGATGTTGATTTTGCAGAAGAAAAACAAAAAAAATCTTGAGTCGTGGTGGGGGTGCTGAGGATTCTTGATACGAAATGCTTGGGGGATGCATAGAAGCTAGGGAAAATGAAAAAAGAGGAGTGGATTATGTTGCAAGGAGGGAAAACGAAGAAGAGAAGGCAAAGAATACAGAGAAGGAAAATAGGCAAGGGATTTCGACGATGAGGGGATAGGTAAAGCTTGTCACTGAGGAGGCTGCTCTCCCTACTCCCAAGCGTGGGATACCCATATGCGTATCTCAAAGGTTTGTTGCATCTTGAGGTGAATCACGATTTATCTTTGTTGTTTTGAGGGTGCTTCTTAGATGAAATGAACAGATTGAGAGTGGAGGTGATGAAGAACAAGATTATTTCTTAGAAGTCCTTATGTCTAGTTTAGTCAAGATGTTTCCTGAGATTTCAGTTTCACAATGTAAGTCCACATCAGTACATCAAACCCAATGTGATTTTAAAGTCTGTTTCAGGGACTGCGAGGGTGTTTGTTCTCAGCATCTTAGTCAATGAAGTTGTGGAGGAGGAAGATGCCCGTTGCTAAGTTGTTCCAATGAATGCAAAGTGGGGAAATCTTCCAAAAAATAGTTCGCGTGCCCTGTCCATGTGTCCAAATCGTCATATATATCTACCAGGGTAGAGTGGGTACTGGCAAAGGTTGTGGAATCTCAACTACGTAGAATCGTGAGGTAGGTCGCTTGCCATGATTTTAGCCTAAGAAAAAAATAAAAAATAGAAATTAGAAATCTATATATGGCCTAATCTCACCTCTTTTATCGTGTATTTATCTCATTCAAAAGAAATCATGTTGTTGTTTGTTAAAAGAGAGTTTTGGTTATGTTTCCTTTATCTGTTGGTGGTTCATATACGACATGGGTTACTTTTTATTCTACACTTACCAGTCCAATTCTTTTTCCAACTAGGTTCATGTGCCTTTTATATGCTTTGCATTTTTCATGCATGACAAAGATGGCAGTTACTACTTTACAATCTGATTAAAATACCGCCCCGCCCTCCCCCCTTTTATCATGTGTTGATGGATGTCCGTACCCTATTTCGAAGCTCCCATTTTGGAAAGCATTAGGAGATTGGCTTTATACTAGCCAGTTGCATTTTCTTAAGAGTTTCGAAGGCGTTTCCAACAAATCCTTTCTGTGCATATCCTGTAATTATTGCAATTCCTGAGATCACATACCTTTGAGGAATTCAGTCAAATAGTTCATGTGCCTTGTCTATGCATCTGCATTTTGCATACACGTCTACTAGAGCATTGCAACTATAAGATCTACCAGAAACCCTCCTTCCATAATTCTTTAAAGGATCTTCGCACCCACTAAATCGCCCATTTTGGTGTAGGCAGGTAGAATGTTGGCAAAGTTGTGGAGTCCGGCTTTACACTTGTAAATTGCATTCGCTTGAAAATTTCTAAGCAGTTCAAGAAATCGTTATTGAATAAATAAATGTTAGCAAATAGGGCAACGACAATACGTTCTTGAAATGGTGCAATTCAAAGTTAATATTGTTCTACATTGAGAGTACTCAGAAGAGCAATACAATACTAATGTTATTTAAAAATAAATAGCTTGGAAGAAAAACAAAAAAATGGGAGTCTTGCTGGCATGTTATCCCCCACCATCTCCTTTGTAAACAAAGAAGAAATAATCTAAAAGCAAGAAAAGAGGAATCTTTGACTACAAACCAAAAAGAAAAAATAACACTTTTAAAAGCCTTTAAATATATAAAAAGGAAATACAAGATTTTGAGTATGGGAGGGCATGATATAAGTGAGATTCTCTTGAAATATAATTTTAGTGAGATTTTCTTAGAGAAAAGAAAAAGGGGAGATTTATTTATATATAATTTATTTTATTTAGAGAATTTCATATTATTATCAAAATTTTATTAATTATTACATTCTAATATTTGTATATAATAAAAATATAAACAATTTATTTATTAAAGAAAATTAAATTAAGATTCTTTTATACTATTGGACTAGTACATGAATTGATTCAAGATAGAATAAATTATGAATGTTTATTTATCCAGTTTATTTGATATTATTTTCTCATAGAAACATGTCACAAAATTTTCTAAATTGGACATACTTGTAGTATAAAAAAAAGAAGCATAAAGATACAAAACGGTGATTTATCTACCATATTCTTTTCATGTTTGGAAATATTATGTTATTACATGTGCATGCATGTAAATATAACATTTGTTGATAAACAGTTAAAGATAGAGGTGTTTGAACACATGTCACATCTCCAATTTAGATTGTGTAACTGTATATCCAAACTTTAGTCAAAGTAATACCAAAAGAAAACTTCTTGCATTATCATTGTCAATGTCTATTGTTACAATCTGTCAAACGTGTCATGTTTAGCTAGAGGATGTACTCTCCTAATTAACAAAGCTTGTGTTTTGATAGAGGAGCAAAGAGGTGATTTATGGCAACGAGTATGCTTATATTAAAATAAACTTGGGTTCCTCTGTTTAAAATGGACTTAAAATGACTTTAGAATATATTAAAGTTAGCTCATATATGAAACGAAACGTGTATCTTAGTTCATAAATTGGGGACGGATTAGGGTTGACATCTCTTATTTTGTTCTACTATCTTCACCCCTTCCCGATGGTGTTTAAAGTGGTTGAATTACAAGTTTATGTAGGTAAGTGACCAACTTTAAAAGAAGGAAAAAGAAAAAAAATAAAAAAACTTAGCTCTCTTTATTTTCATATAAATCACATTATATATTTACGATCTTTTTACTTTATACATGTTTTATCTTGGTTCCTATGAATGCTCTTTTTAGAGTTAATAATGTAATTTAAGATTCCTTATGTATTCTATTTATTTAGCATTAAATATGACATTTTATTAAGGTTCATTTTAGTCAATAAATATATATTAAAAAGAAAACATGCATACTAAGTTCATCATTATCATTTTTATAATAATTGAATTACATATTATCATATATGTATATAAATAATTTAGACTTATTAATTTATAAAATAAAATGAATATGGAGATAATATTAATAATACAATTAAATATGCATATATGATTTTAGAGATATTAAATGTAATATTAATGTCAATATTAGTATTGTTGATATTAGTAAGTAAAGCATTGATATTAATATTTAGAGCCACATTACTAGCATTATTGTTAATAGAAGTGAAAGCCATATTAATATTAATATTAAGGGAAAATAATGGCACATTAATATTATTACATTGAAAAGGATTAGGGGTTAATGGTGTATCATACCTCCTCAAATTTTGAGATGACTAAGTAAGCTATTTAAATAATGTGAGGTAAGCTAATTAAAGGCAAGGTCAAATATAAGGACTTGACCATGTACGAATTTAAGTAGGTCCCAATTGTTATTAACGTAACCTAACGAATTGTAACTAAAGGTTTATTAATATTTAACAAGGGGAGATGATTATTCCTTGATGCTAATCATGTGTGATTTAGTGCCTCCTCATTGTGGGGTTATAAATTAAATAATTGGTATTTTCCTAATTGACAAGGCCAAAAAAAAAATTGTTGGGATTTTTGCTAACCATTCCATTGCTTTTGTTTTGCAGGTCTTGAAAAAAAATGACATATATCATATAACCTCATCGTCAACCACCAAAAATTATAATATACATAACCAATCTCTTGAGTTAGTGATTTTCATGTATCATAAAATAGCTTTTGTATTATAAAAACATTTCCCCACAACATGTAGTTTTCCATTATGTTAATTTTTTCACAAGGTATACATTAACCAGCAACAACTGTACTTAATCCAATCAACCTTTTAAGTTACAGGTCTTCTTTCATTGTACAAAAAATATTATGTTGTGAAACCATTTAGCATAGCACACCAATTTAAATAAAGTTCCATTTGTTCATATTCAAATCTTCTCACATCCCATCACCAATTGACTTTTGCTATAAATACTTAGTCTTAAGAAAAACAATTTACATTTTCTTACAATTTTCCCCCCTACACTTCAATATATTGCTAGAGTATATCTTGCTATCGGCGTAACAATTGCACCTCATTGATGTACAAGCGCTAGTACTTATTAGTTTGTAAGTTAGGTGTTTCTAGGTGTTGGTGAATCTATTTAGTCATTGATCATGTCAGTGACAATTATGTGTACCCATTAACTACCAATTAATAGATTTAATAACATTGTTTTTAGGTTGACTGGTCATTACAAGAACTAGTAGCATTAATATAAGATTCATATAAAATTGAATTACAAGCACCTAAACATTCTACATATTTTATAGGGTATGTGCAAGATCATGGGGGTCCAAAAAGTAGTGATGTGAAAGAAAGGAATTTTTAACACATCTAAAAACATCGAATTCATGCCTTTAACTTTTTGCAGGCTTGGGTACAATATCTGTTTTGGAAAGCGGGAACCTATTTTTTGAAAAACAAAATGGATATCCGTTTTTAAACCCTTAAAAACCCTCTTTAGTAAAATGGGCATAACTTTTGTGTTTCTTATCAAAATTTTGAAATTTTATAGGTGTTGGAAAGGTAATTGAGGGCTCTACCCAATGGACTAGGTGGTGTTTCTATATTGTACACCAAAAATAATTATAATCATTTGAACTTCATATTTCATTTTTGAAACATCAAATGCTCACTACTTTCACATGCAAAGTATTTTTTTCATGATTTTTTTGTAACACTCATCTCAAAATACTTGAAACATTAGAAAAAGTAATGAATAATGAAATATTTATATTTTTTGTAGCAACAAGATCAAAAAATATTCATAAATCATCATATCTCTCTATCCTTTTCTCTACCTCTCTATATATCACTATGTCTCCCCTTAAGCTCTAGACCTATCCTTTTCTCCTTTCTTCTCTCTTTATCCCTTTGTATACCTATCTTTCTCACTCTCTCTCTTTGAGCTCTAGAAATATCTCTCTACCTCTATCTCCATCCTTCATTCTCTCTCTCTCTCACTCCCTCCCTCTCTTAGGTCCCTCCCACTCCATCTCCCTCTCACTCTCCATCTCCCCTCTCCCTCTCTCCCTATCTCCCTCTCTCCCTCTCTTTGAAGTCTCTCTTCCTCTTAAGTCTCTCTCCCTCTTAGATCTCTCTCTCAAGTCTCTCCTCCCTCTCCCATAGGTCTCTCTCTCTCAAGTATCACCCACTCCCTCTCCTCTTTTTCTCTCCTCCCTCTGCTCTCTCTCTCTCCCAGCTCTCTCTCCCTCTCCCTCTCTCCCTCTCAAGTCTCTCTCCTCTCCTCCCTCTGTCGCCTCTCTCTCTCTCTCTCTCTCTCTCTCTCTCTCTCTCTCTCTCTCTCTCTCCGTCTCCTCTTAAGTCTCTCTCTCCTATCTCTCACTCCATCTACCTCTTAGGTCTCTCTAGTCCACTTCACTCTATCCTCTCCTCTCCTCCTCTCCTCTCTCTCTCCTCTCTCTCTCTCCTCTCTCTCTCCCACTCCCTCTCTCACTCTCAGGTCCCTCCCACTCCCTCTCCCTCTCCCTCTCACTCTCCATCTCCATCTCTCCCTCTCTCCCCTCCCTTTTAAGTCACTCTCCTTCTTAAGTCTCTCTCTCTTAGGTCTCTTCCACTCCCTCTCTCTATCTTAGGTCTCTCTCTTCTTCTCCCTCCCTCTCAGGTCTCTCCCACTCTATCTCTCTCTTCTCTCATGTCTCTCTCCCACTCTCTCTCTCATTCACTCTCCATATCCCTCTCAGGCCTCTCTCCCACTCTCTCTCAACTCTCTCTCTCTCACACACACACACTCTATCTCTCTCTATATATTCATATACCTCTAATGTCTCTCTCTCTCCCACTCTCTCTCTACATCTCCCCTTCCCTCTCTTAGTCTCAATTCACTCTCCCTTTCTCTCTCCCCATCTCAAGTTACTTCTGAGGGAGAGAGAGAGAGAGGGAGAGAGAGAGGGGAGGGAGGGGGGGGAGGGAGAGAGAGGATTGAGAGGGAGAGAGGGAGAGAGGGAGGGAGGGAGGGAGGGTGACAAAGGAAAGAGAATGAGAGTGAGGGGGGAGAGATAGATTTATCTAGTTAGGGTGGGAAGGAGACACTAGAGAGAGATTTGTCTAGTTAGGGTGGGAAGGAGACACCTAATGAGGAGAGACTGGAGGGAGGGGGGATAGTGGAGGAATGAGATCTGGAGGAAAGAGGAACTGAGAGGAAGGATGGAAGAGGAGAGGAAAGAGGAGGAGGAATGAAGGAATGGAGGAGAGGACAGAGGAGGATAAATAGAGGGAGGGAAAGAGGACGGAGGGGTGGAGAGGAGGATAGAGGAGGAAGGGAGGAGGAGAGGAGCTGAGGATGGAGTGGAAGAGGAGGATATGAGGAGGAAGGAGGAAAGAGGGGGGGGAGGACGGAGGAGGATCTGAATGGAGGGATGGATGGATGGAGGGGGAGAGTGAGAGGGAGATGGAGAAGGATTGGTAGGGACCTTAGAGAGAGAGAGAGAGAGGGAGGGGGAGAGAGATACTTGAGAGGGAGAGAGGGGAAGAGATAGGGGGAGGGCAAGAGAGAGAATTGAGAGGGAGATATAGAGACTTGAGAGGGAGAGAGTTTGAGTGTGAATGAGAGATTAAGAGAGAGAGGGAGTGGGAGAGAACAAAATGAGAGAGGGAATGGAAGTGACCTAAGAGAGAGAGAGGGAGTTATAGAGACTTGAGAGAGAGACCTAAGAGGGGAGAGACTTAAGAGGAAGATATACTTCAAAGGGAGGGAGCGATAGAGAGAGATGGAGAGGGGAGATGGAGAGTGAGAGAGAGATGGAGAGGGAGAGAGATGGAGTGGGAGGGACTTGAGAGAGAGAGGCGGAGAGAGAGAAAGAGAGAAAGGATGGAGATAGATGTAGAAAGATAGATCTAGAGCTTAAGGAGAGAGAGAGTGAGAAATATAGGTATAAAGAGGGACAAAGCAAGAAGAAAGGAGGGGGGATAGGTCTAGAGCTTAAGGGGAGATATAGTGATATATAGAGAGGTAGAGAAAGGGATAGAGAGATATTATGATTTATGAAGATTTGTTCATCTCCTTGCTACAAAAAATATAAATATTTCATTATTCATTACTTTTTCTAATGTTTCAAGTATTTTGAGATGAGTGTTACAAAAAAATCATGAAAAAAAGACTTCACATGTGAAAGTACTAAGCATTCAATTTTTCAAAACTGAAATATGAAGTTCAAATGATTATAACTATTCTTTTTGTGTAAAATATAGAAACACTACCTAGTCTATTGCGTAGATATCTCAATCACCTTTGCAATTCCTATAAAAAGTCAAAATTTTGATAAGAAATGCAAAAGTTATGCCCATTTTACTAAAGATGGTTTTTTAGGTCTTCAAAACAGATATCTGTTTCAAACGGATATCCATTTTGTTTTTCAAAAAAATGGGTTCCTGCTTTCCAAAACAATATCCATTTTGAAAAGAAAAATGGATATTCGTTTCGGTTTAGTATTACCAAACCAAAATGGATATTGACTCGATATTTGGTTTGAAATTTCCTAACCTAGAAAGTCAACCTAAAAATGTGTTTTGAAAATTTTACTTAGTTTTCTGAGGTTTTCCCTTGTGGCTAATGACTTTTTTTATCCAATTTCATCAAACGAAAAAGGTTTATAGAAAAAATTTTCATCTTTACACCCATATAACTTTTGTCTTATTTTGAATTTAATAAATAATTATTATTGATTTTCTACCTACATTACGTCTAAAGTCCTAATTTATAGGCTGATTGAAAAACTTCTATAACTTTCAAACTACTTGACATTTTTTGAATCTACAAGATGCATCACATTCTATGCTTTGCATACTATAGGATAAAAAAAATTGAATTTCATAAATTTTTTACCAAATTATGGTGGTTAGACACAAATGTTTTAATAATTCTAAAAAGCTCTAATAAACAATTCATAACTTATTATTTACATGGAAAAAAGTTACAAAAAAAATCTGGCACATCCAAGCATGTGTCCTCTACTTATATTGAAAAATTTAGAAAAAAAAATTCTTGTACTTAGGGTGGTTAGACATACACCTGCTTCTTATCTTTTTCTTGAAAATTTAGTACAACTGCATTGAAATTTCAAATTTTATCAAAAAAAAATTATTTTTTTTCTGAAAAAGGTCTAGTAGCCTAGAAACTACATTCAATTTTCTACAAATTTTGTTCTTACATTATTTTCAAATTACATTAATAATATTTTCAATTTTTTATGTCAAGTTGCCTAACTCTGATTTTTTAAATTTTCATTGCCACTTAGAGGCCTAGTTTGGACCCCCATGATCTTGCACATACCCTACAACTAGGAGGTAGGCATACATACCATTGTTCATCTTTCAACATATCACATAAGAACACAAATATAACTTCTGTTATCACTATTCTTATTAGTCTTCCCTTTAAATTTAGTAAAAATCCTTGTGATGACACTTACAAAAGTGGATAAGTAAAAACCCAACACTACGACATAGAGGATTATACTTAGCTTAGAAATGACATTGGAGATATATCTTGTTTCAACTCTCCTTTTCACCTTGATCGATTTCCATAGCCCTTGATACATATTTTGGCCCATTTAAATCGATGGATACTGAGTGAGCAAGGGTGGGCATGTGTTGTGGTACCAATTAAGTCCATAGCCGAGCACCTTAGAAATTTGGACATTTCCAATATATCCTCTAAAATAGAGATCAATTTTCCAATTATTAACCCTCCCCCATCGGTAGCCTTTGTCTTCTCTTTGATTTCTCCATTTCTCCTCTACTGCATGCGTCTAAATTTTTTTTCCTCTACATTTCCTCCCTCTTTTCACTACCCATCACACCCTTTATCCCATCCTTTGTTCACACTTTGACTACCTTTTCTTGTATGTGATTCTCTCTTCTTCTTTTTTCTCAACTCTCTTCATACTCATCACTCCTCTCTGTCTTACATCTTTAATTCACAACTAGAATTTATCTTCCTTATCTATCCCTCATTTGCACCTCTAAACAACCATGCCATTTTATCTCCATTGCTCTCTATATAGTCTTAACTTTCTGCATAATTTCTTCTCTCCTTTCCTCCACTCAAACTTCAATGAGAAGCTAAGGGGGGTTCGTAAGGCTTTAAAAATATACTTTTCACCTTCTTTTCCACCTGACCTACCATTTCAATGCCATGAAAAGGATTGACATTCTATATTAATGGCATGAACATCCCTTTTCCCTCTATAGGGCCATAGTCATTAAATGTTGGTTGTCTCTAGTCATAGAAAAGAATAAATTCTTTTTTTTCTCCATGTTACATCACAACCTTGGTGAGACTCTCCTTTTGTCATTATTTTAAATTATTTTTCAAACTACATCATTCAACTTGAATGACTCTGATTGGGGATGTGACATCTTTCCCCCCTTGGAATAAGTTGTCTCGGCTTATTAAAGATTACAATTGTTAATTTCTTCAAAATTTTGGGTTATTAGCCAATTTAGTTACTTTGGAATGTTTGATCCTCATCTCTCAAGTCATTCTCCTTTCGTTAATTTTACCAAATTGGAATGATTTTTTTTATAATATTTAAGATGTTGCATAATAAAATATAGCCTCAATTGAGCATTTTTCTCTATCATATCCTCCATCTTCAATTCACAGGTGAATTTTTCTTAGGGGAGGTCAATATTATACCATTATGTACACACATTTACTATTTAACCCTTCCAAAATGTACACCTTCTTAAGCTCTTTGTATTTTAACTTCAAATCCATTCATACTTACATTAGGAGGAGGTTAATTAGTACTCTTAATTATTCCATGAAATTTTCCACATAAGAAGGGGGATTTAATCAAATCCAACTAGTGAGTTAGGGGCAATAGCAATCATGAAATACCTTAAGCTTTCGCTACACACTCTGATTTATCTTTTACAATTTATACATCCAATTTTCTCTTATTTTTTGTCCACTCATCAAGGGTTTCTTGGTTAGGACTAGCCATCCATTGTTAGGATCTTAAAAGTCTATTTAAGATATTCAAAATAATTATGTACATATCAAGTGATCAAATTGGTTATGGTTGGTTTGTAGTGTAAGAAAACATACTTAACCCAAAGTCAAGTGAGCTTCATAGGTCTAGCATTTGAACCTGGTTGCTCTTATACCAATGCTATATCCCCATCTCGGGCACAGTAATTTTTTTTGTTGCATCCACAACATCTACACACTTAAATGATTGAGCATCTTACATGAAGCTTAATAGTGTTAATTTCAATAATTCTCCATTCCCATAGTGTCATCAACTCATTATTTCCAATTATATGCTTGCATAAAAGAGTGTTGATGTCCCAAGGTTAAGGTCTTTCCTAATCCTACAACCTAATCCTCGAGGATTTGTGATGACCCTTCCCACATATCCCCTTGTGGGAATCACAGGCTTCGTAGTTCATCACAAAATGACAGAGGGAGTTCAATCTCTCCTCTTCTATGAGATCTATTATCTCACCTTAACCCATAACTATTAATTTAGTAGATGTAAGCTATTAGCTTAACCAATTATACAACATAAACAATATCAACCAAATACTAATTTATCTTGTAACATGGGTGCATTGTCGAGTGGAGTTGTTGTGGCAATTTCAAATGGTGGTAAGGTTTTTTCAAATTTTGGTAAGGAATCCCTACTCTAGGGGTTGGCATTAATGGAAAAGGTTAGGTTGACATTAGGAGGCTAGTTGATGGTTATATTTTGAATGGGACATCTTGTGGGTCCTTTCCATTGGGTAACTCTTATGTCCTTCCTCCCTCTAGTGGTTTGGGTCCGGATGGTACACCTTTGAACAAAGTGGGGTCTCTTTCTATGGATCTCGAGGTTCTTGTCATCTTTGAAGTTGTTCAGTAAGTTCTTGCCTTGGTGGATGCTAAGTCTTGGTCAAATTTGTTTGGTGCAAGGCTTAAGGAGAAAAGCTAATCACCCCCAGTGGACTTCTTTCCTGAATCGTCAGCTGGCAATTATTTTTTCTTCATTCCAGACTGTATTATTGACAAGGGAATTCTTTCTATTGAGCATTGCCTCATTGGTAAGTATTTAGGACCTCATCCTAATATTGAAATGGTTCATAAATTTGCTAACAATCAGTGGCATCTAAAAGGAAAGGTTGAGGTAGCAGCCCTTAAGAAAGAATTCTTCTCATTTTCTTTCTTGTGTGATAAATATTTGTTGAAGGTTTTGGTGGGTGGACCTTGGCTTATTGGTAAATCTACTCTAGTGTTGAAGAAATGGGAGACAAGTTTCTCTTTGAGTTCCTATTCTTTTGACTTGGCTCTTGTTTGGGTCTATTTGTTAGGGCTTCCTCTTGAATTCTAGGACGAGAAAGTCTTTATAGGAATTGTGGCTACTTTTGGAAATGTTAAGTCTAAAAATGTTGGTTGAGAAACCACAAAAGGTTGCCAAGCTCTTGGTACATTTTTGGCTAATGTACAAGGCCAAATGATGAATTTTAACCTTCTTCTCTTTAGGCTCTGTCGGACCTAGGTGGGTGTACCTATGCAAATGAAGCAGAATTAAATTTTGTGTTTCCTACTTAAGTAATATATCCACAATGGCAATTAGAAGTGAAGAGATGAAAACCTATTTGGTATAAATTGTATAAGCAATATCAAGGTGGATTTTATGAATATGTAAAGTTTTGAAAGTAAATGGATAAAAATAAATGAGGTAATGGATAAGACCAGTGCCTTGTTGGGTAGATGGAGTCAAATGGTGATCTAGAATATGAGACCTGTATTGGTAATTACTCAAACTGCTTGGCACACTACTATTGGTTTATAACTTGTATAAACATACAAATAAATGATTGAAAAACTCTACTTATAAACCCAACTGACACAACCAGGAACTTATAATTTATCAAAACGATTTAATCTTTACTTGAAAGAACCAATTGAATAAATTATGCAAGAACATAGATAACACCAGATTGGAGACAGATTGACAACCCTAACTATATGGTTCTCATTAATCCAATTAAAACTTCCAGATTACTATGACTGACTAGAAGGTTGTTTAATTCCTCTAGGGAAACCAATTAAGCATATCACACAAATAAAACAAATGTGCATTGATAGATTGAATATATACTTGATATATCAATTTGAATAACAAAGAAGCATTAAAATGGAGACAACCAGATAATTGAATAATTCCAGCAAATAGTTGATACCAAGATTAGGCCACAAATTAGATATCTTTCATTGACTTCTCAAAATTTATACATGCATCATGGTCTTTTGAAATATAAGCATTATATATATCCCTATTCTACTATTCCTTTCTCCTATATCTAATCTCCTAATATTATCTCACATATATATGCATTGCTATTTTTAGGGTTATGACCCTTTGCACGTCCATTTGCTACAACCCTTCATTTAATTAACTGTCTTCAACTAATTACAATATTTTTATTTTAATCTCTTTGATATTCAAACTTCATGAAAATAATCATAATGATTATCAAGTCTTTCCTTTGCTGGCAATTTCCACACTTTATTTTCACCAAAATGTATTTTTGGGTAAAAGCATTTACCCACTCCTTAACCCTGCCGTGAAAATATTTTATTGCAATATTACCATGAGTGAAATTCACCCATCAAGATATTCCACATATTCACAATAAAATAATTGGTCTTTAATCTACTTTATATTCCCACAAAATTTATTTTCTTTAACTCCCTTGGAAAAATATTTCACTCTTTAGTGAAAATATTTACATCATATTGCATTCGCCAACATTAATCACATTGTGATAAAAAATTCCCTCTCTCGTGAATAAATATTTATCTTCATAGTATATTCAAAATACATTACTTCTTACTTCATAGCTCTATGTCTTCACCCCACCACCGCAATCATTAGATTTTACCGCTCACCCACACACTCTTTGAAATACACCCACGGTAATGTAGGGAGAGCCCGCAATATCGCACATCTTCTGTTGGGTGCTTGTGTGATGCGGGTACATGGCATTTAACTATAGTATCTTTAAAATATCTCCAAAATGTAATAGCAAGCTCCTCTTTTCAATGAAGATGCCAGTTTGAATCCTTCCTAGCTGATCTTCGAATCCAATCTAATCTTTAAATGGCTCCTCGAATGATGTTTGAATTAAGCAGTGTCGTAAGAGAACAAAATGATTTGCATTTTCAATGCAACCTAAAAATGCTACATGCTTAAGGCCACAAGCCTCCTCTGGCAACGGAGCAAGCACACTTCGAAATGCACTATACTGATCTTCATTTTATACTTCTCTTTCATCATAAAAAGTTTTGGAATGCTTATGAATGAACAATATTGTTGATTCAACAAATTTATTTTACCTAATGTCGCTTAGCATCTCCTCTTTGCTCATGTTCGCGTAATTATGCAATTTTAGGATGGTAACAATTACCACATCTAACATATTTTCTCACTCCTTGATGCTTTGATAGAGATTCACACCTTGTTTTAAAGTGTCCATCCTTGGTAGAGATATTGGTAGGGATCATTGGATCCATCATTTTTCATCTTGAGAGTTATAAAATTTCATAACAAATATGTTTTTGTGTGACCCGATATCATTGTAGTCTTTGAAATTGAATCTATTAAACAATTGGTATGCTTTGTCTGTGCCTCTATTATTATTTCGGCTTTGATATTGAGAATCCCATTCCTAACATGAGAAACAACAGGAAGCACTATTGCAAAGTGTCTTTGTATAAGTAACTCATTATCAAGCATTTTTTGCACAATGTCTAGAAATCTTTTGACATGTTCCTCTGTCACTTTTAATAGTCTCTTGGTAGATGAATTAGCTTTCTCACTGTTCGACCTAGCATCTATCTTTGACAACTTTTCGATATACCTCTTAGTTGGTTTTTGTGTTCTCTTGCGTTTAATCTCCTCTCCAAGTGGAACATCATCATTAAACATTCCAAAACATCTGTAGAAGTTGTGGCGGAAGATTCGTTGCCAAGAGGGCTAATGGCCACTCCCTCTATATCATTATTATCAACTTTCATTTTACTCTTGGTTTCCTGGTTTTAAAATAACTTTTGTTAGTGAGGGTGTTGACCCACTAGCATCTAGAGTTATTATTCATGAAACATCAATCTTCCTATCTTGTTGTGTAAGACACCATTATCGGGCATCAAATTAAGAACTTGGGGCTATCTTTTCTATTGCCCTAAAAGTTCCTTGCTTTCTTGTCACAAATATCTGATTGTGGTTTTCCTTCATAATGTATTTGTTTCAACTTCTCCTTGTTTTGTTTCTGCCAGCCATACTTGTAAGAGATTGATTTCACTTTGAAGGGGATCCTTCTAAGCCTGATCAAGCTCTTCCTATTTGTAGACTGTAGCTTTAAACACCCTTTCTTGTGAGCCTCATTGCTCAACATTTGTTAATCACTTGTATTTTGAAAGTCCTTTGAGAATTGTTCAAACATCCACTTTGTTCATATCTTGCAGTAATTGTGCTCCATTAGGCACTTTGTGAAACACTTTCACATATTGTCTAAGATGCCATATTTGTGTGCATATGAAAAAATTTGGAACACAAACCTAATTTTAATTATTCCATCAAGATCTAAGAGGTACCCTTAACTGAAATGGGTAGTTTTTGACATTTTTGCACAATGATTAATCAATTCAAGTAGCCTTCAGAATTGCTTTGGAAAACTGATCAAACGATCTTCAAAAGCCACAAAAATGCACCAGGATTTCAAGTTATGATAGGAGAGTATGTTTGCATAATGGTTTGCATGAGCTCATCAGGATTGAAAACTGTCAATGGTCAAAGTAGCTTACTCGGTCATTTTCTGCAAAATTGTGTCTGCCAAGCTGTGTAAAACTCATTCGGTTTTGGCTTTGAAAAAATATCAAATGATTCCCTGAAGACCTAAAACTAACATGGATGTAGATTTTGGTGGAGAGAATCAAAGGTATCAATCAGTTTGTAATGAAACTATCTTGGTTACTTAATATTTCCTTCCAAAGTTGACCACCTTAACAGATTTATTGTGTAGACAACAAACCTTTGCAGGATCCTTTAACTTGGCCTTTTGAATCCCTATCAAAACTGATCACATGAAGCTGAAAAATGGTGTGCACACTTACATATGGTAGATAAACATACGTGTAAGGTGGTTTGGCATGAAAATGAATAGATCCAAAGTTATGATTTTTTTAAATGTGCTCCTGGGGCTGATTTTACAATAGAGTTTTCTGAGTGTTGTATTAAAACTTTTGACATAGCACCTTCAATTTTTTCCAAAATTTGAAGGTTCCAACAGTGGCTTTGTCTAGGGATATATGCCCCCTATGGGCATAGCAAGAATCCAAGCCTCTGGGAGAGTAGACCAAGTGCTATATTCATTGAGTAGCAGAATCAAATTCTTTTGTCATAAGCTGAAAAAAATTTTACACCATAGTTGATGGCTCAAGTCCACCAAAAAGAAAGGCCCCTATTTTCCCCTGTCATACACCTTGTTTTGTTTTGAGTTCATCAGATTCCCCTTGAAAAATTTTATGCAATCCGACATGTTACTGTCATTGAAAACTTTTAGAAGATCATTGTGTTCAGCTTGACCTATGTTCCTTTCACCATTCTATAGTTCATTATCATGTGATAAATCTTTCTCATCTTCAACATACAATACATATGTATATTCAGTGCAATATGTCACATTATTTTTCTCACTATTATGTGTTGTAAAATGGTCTCCTAGTTGTACTGAGAATTCACCATCAGAATGCTTCTCTTGCAAGTCTGAAAATTCCATTACATCAACATCTTATGGAATAATTATATCTAAAAAAAATTCTATTTCTTTTATGTCACTAGTTGGCAATGACTCAGGATCATGATTCATACAATCATTGTTTTTCACATTCAAACCAACTAATGCTAGGAATGAATTTTATGAATCTTTCTTGCTTATGGATTTCTGATACTCCATTGCCAACAAATCTGAAATTTGTTCACTATTGAGTGAACATATTTCTTTATCAATCTCATTGTTGCCCTGTTCTTCACTTTTTTCATCATAAAAAAAGTGGTAATTTAGATGTATTGATATCATATTCATTTGCTTGGAAAAATGTCATTTGATCTTTTGGTTTTTCATCATACAATGGATTTGCAAAAAGTTGAAAACCATTTTCAGATGTACAGAACTCTTCTTCATCAAAAGTTATCTTCATGGTACTCAACTGCAGCTAGAAGTGTCACTTATTCACTATCAAATGAATTTGCTTCTTCTATCACATTTTCCATTGTTTCTTCCTACTGATCTCCATAAAGGCTGGAAGCATCCCTTTGTTGTAGATCAAAATCCACAGGTTCATCTCCACAATTTGAATATTCAATGGATCTCACATAACATGCAATGTCACAATTTGTTATGCAAGAGATACCTTCTATATCTTCATCCTCCCCATGCAACCTATCATAGGGATAAATTTCACTTGTGCATGTCTCATCTTCTAGCTATATTGTCTGATCAGTTTCTTGAGTATATGAATAACCATCACCTTCCTCTCCAAATTGTTGATTCTGATATACATCTTGCTGCAAGTTCTAATTAATTCTTTTAAGAGGGATGCAATTATGCTGCACATTTTGACATGGTGTTTGGAATTGATATGAATAATACCCAAGATACTGACTATGTTGATAATCCTGGTGGATTACCATTCTTTGTCTAGGAGGGAAACGATAAGCATTCATTTGGTTTGATGTCTGTGGTGCATAAATTTCCTGTTGTACATGATGTGCTCTACCTCCATTACCAAAATTTTTAGCTATATTATGTGGCACGTGTGGGGTCGAATGTTTGCTTGTATTTGTATGCCCATTCTTATTGCAAAATGGTGTTCTTTGTGATGCATATGGAACACAT
>VDFB02203743.1:36600-75766 GCA_007258455.2 Sequoia sempervirens | reverse complement strand
TAAGAAAACACTCGGAGAGACACCTAGAGAAAAAATGCCGAACCTAGGATGAAAGTCAACATAGGCAATAAAGAACATTCAGCACAAATGTTCTCAGCTCCCAACATTTCAAATGCCACAAGAAGGTATTCCTCTAATTCTCAGTACTGATGCTTCAAACGATACATGATCTGCAGTATTAAGCCAAGAATTTTCAAGTGGGAAAAGTGAAATATAGGGCTATAAATCGGGCATCTTTTCACAAAGTGAAAAAGAATTCACATATATGAAAAAGAAATTTTTGCTACTTAAAGAGGAAGTGAAAGATTCAAAATATTTGTTGATCCTGAACATTTTGCAATCAGAACAGGCAACCAAGCAATGAGGAATTAATTGAAGCAAAAACCAGATAAGAATTTAGCCCAAGGAAGAACTGCCAGATGATATTTTGAGTTCTCAATTTCTGACTTTGATATAAAATGGGTCAAAGGAGAAAATAATTCCGTCACAGATGCTTTAACCAGAGATTTCAAGACTGCAGCAGTTGTCACAATAGATCCCATAGATCCTCATTTGCCAATTGAGATTTTAGATATTTTGCAATACAGAAAAGAATGATTTCTATATTATGGATGCTCTGGACTTGCTAGATGCACAAATCACTATTCATCTTAGGAATTCTTTCTCATTTGATATTGTGGTCAGACAACTACTATCATATTGGTGATTGCCCGAATATAGGACAAAGATTATTATTCTCCATTCAACCGGATAAGTGAATAGTGTTTACTTTTGAAAATCATGCAGATGCGTGGGGAGCTGTTTCAGATCAAGAAACGACTGATTTCTTTAATTCTAGTAAGCGAGGATTTTCTTTGAAGATTGTTAATGACTGATTATCTTTTAGATCCAAAATATTGCAATCTACCAGAATAGAATTCTACCCAGTTAATAGGATTGGGAGGCACGAGTCATGATCAAAGATTTCCGTGTCATCATTAGACATGCAAAAAGTACACGAGGATTTGAGGGGACCAAATTTTGGCAAGAGCATTCCATCACAATTCAATTCGATATTCCTAAACTGTAATAGCTATGAGAGAATTTTCCAATTGCAAATCACTGTGTAGCCCATCTCCATTTCAGAATGCATATATGCTTCAGAATTACTCTATACATCATACCCAATTCGATTTAATGCGTCTGAAGAATAATTACTAGAAGTTTTTCAAAATCATTGTGTATTTCCCACCTATATTGAAAATGGGTGTGAGCTATACAGTGATTTTTAAAATTTGCTTATAATTACCACTACTGAAAAATATTACATCGAATTGAATATCAGGTAGACGGTAATTTCGAAAGTTCAATTTAGAATTCTGTAAATAAACCAGACGATAAACATAATTAAGATGGCTGTGTAAACTACCAGAAACCTTTGATGCCTGTGCTGAGACCTCCAGGAGAAAGAGCAGCATCCAGCAGAATTACCTCTAATCCAGCTTTGGCTAAAGTGTGTGCAGCGCCAAATCCAGCCCATCCGCCTCCCACAACTACAGCTCTCAACTTTTCAACTCTTTTGCCCACCATTTTCGCTTGCTGCTGTCTGGTAAGCTCTGCACTGAAATCCTCCACAAGCCATTCTATACCCGCTTGCTGAATTTGCAGAACTCAAACCGTTTGCTTTTTAATTTAAATTTAAAACCCTCGATTCAGTTTATGTCCGTTGCTTTTTAATTTAAATTTATGTCCATTGGCTTTGTTGTACGGGGAGAGGGACCCCGCGGCCTATAGATGTTAAAGAATTGATCGATGTTAAAGAATTGATCGTGTGGACTCTAATTGTTGTAAGAGTTGTATTTAAAAAAATTATAATAGAATTTATTTTGTTGGTTGAGTTTTTTTGTAATTTGTAGTACAAGGTAATAATAGTAGAAAGTTTTTTTAATCAATATTTAGTAATAAAATGTTTATTAAAAAGAGTATATTTGAATAAAATTAAATAAAGACAATTTAAATATATATTCAGTTTTGTAAAAATATTAATGATAAATTTTATTAGTTTTATGTAACATCTATGAAATGATATTTGTCTAATTATAGTATATATGTGAAAAATATTCATATTAATTGTGGCTAATACATATCCTCCTATTAATAGTTGCATAAATTTTGTATAACAATATTATAAGTTAATTGTCTCATCAAAAAAGATATTGTACCAGATATCAATCAATCGTGCTACAACAATTAGTAGTATCCATTATATAAGCTTATACTTTTAGAGAAGCAATATAGGCTACATGTTTTTGTAGAGAAGCTTATTCATTATATAAGCTTATATCTTTGATGTTTTTATACAAAAGCCCTTCCAATTTATATACAAAAAAATATATATTTATATACCAATGATATTTTTATACATAACTTCATTTGTTTTATAGGTGTGTAAATAAATAAATAAATGTACATATATATTATAATGTTGTCATACTGAAGCTCATCCATATATATAAAGCATTATATATTCACACACACACACACACACACACAAGCATTATGTTTTATATAAGCTCATCCATATATACATATTGTTTTTATGTGTATATATGAAATGGTATTCAAGAATTAGATTTACACTTATAATCAATTTATACAAAACAAGAAGATGACCTTAATTATGTAATCAATTTTATTTTTTGGAAAGAGGCATTAAAGATCATTTTTTTTAAAGGACCAAACTCTTGTATAAACCAAGACAAAGCTTACTGGCCCACCAAAAGATAACCCCTAGGGGTGCCAAGAGATAGGACCTCCAACACACATTGAGTCCCCACTCCAACCAAAACCATTTAGGTCCAACCAACCAAACTTACATAATCTCTAAACCTATCCTAGCCTCCCCTCTTTCAAGATAGGGGATCCATATCATATTTTCGAGGACCTTTCCTCCTCTTTTGGATGATAGTCTAAAAACTTGTCATGCATTCATCATTTGACCAAGAAGTCAACAAAAGAGAAGCAACCTCCACCGCCATCCCAAGAACTAGAGTAGAACTTTGTCATGTAGAAGACCAAGTATGACAATTTGTAGCAAAAACATGTCCATCAAAGTAAACCTCTAATAAAAAGTGGGATCAATCATCATTGGATAAATTGGATCATCCAAATATCATGAAAAAGAATCAAGCAATCCTAACCCCAAGAGAGTAGGCACCATAATGTCAAGTCACCCCTAATCACCTAACAATTGTGAAACATGCACAAGTGGTGAGAGAAAATTTGAAAGAGGACTAGTAACCATAGAAGGATAATTGACAATAAGTTAATGAGGAAGAGCATCCTTCCACCAAGATGTCATAGTACTTGAATATTGTTTGGTGCAAAGCACCTTAAAATTCAAATGAGCAGTATCAAAACTTGGGTGATGGTGAAATGACAAACCCTCATAATCTAGTAGTTGAACTTGTTAGCACCCCAAAATATTGAGTGTCTTTTTGTGTTAGTTTGCTCTATTGGACTAACCCATGGCTTTATGTCACCCATTGTTGATAACCCATCTGAGAATATAATTTTGGTGGTCCTTTGCAAAATTTCTAGACATAGTTTGATAGAGCATGAAAAGTTAAGCCTAGTTGTCTTTTGAATATTTGTGAAATTCACTGAGGGCTAAAATTTATGTTTTTATAGGCTTTCTCTTTTCATCTAGCCCAAGTCTAGTTCAGATGGATTTCCTTAAAAAATGTTGGTTTGATTAGAAATCCCCACAAAGAGTAGAAAATTAGAAAATTGGCTAAGTATAAGTCTTGTGAGATCTTGATGTCCAAAAGAACTTCACTTTTAGATATTCATCTGGTTCACTTGCATTTCCCTGCTTTACTAGAAAAAGGTACCCATTCAGCTTTGCAAGCATTTTCATGTGAGTTGTCCACTTCTAGTTGCCAATGGACTTTCCACATTTCCACTTGTCAATGATTTCCCCACAAGCATAGTTGATTCCAAAATTGACTAAGCTAAATTTTTATAGGTGGATGGAACCCATCTTCCCACATCCCACCCATGGTGACATCATCTTTCCCTTGCACAATTTTCTAAGTGAAATTCTCTTATCAGGTGCATTTATCCATTTCACTTCTATTCCCTAGCATATTTCCTTTTACATTTTTTTCTCATCCAGTTCAGATGCCTTCACCCACAAACCTCTTCCAACCCATTTTCCTGCATTTGTACCTTGATAATGTCATGCTAGCATCATCTCACCTTCCTTACATTTTCATGACATCACCTCATCCAAAGCTTCCCAATCCATTGATGACATCGTGCCAACGCCATCTTTGTTGATGTCATTAACAAAACTTTCCATCAAAACTAGTTTGGTCTTATGTGTTTGGTGAAGTTGAAATTTTGGTAGCATTTCCCTACATGAACTATTGGAGGTCGATCTTCTACAAGGACCCAATAAAGACCAACTTATTGAACTGTTCACATAGTGACCATATTTGCAATATATCAAATAGCAACTAGAAGCCTTGTAAAGACCAAAAAAGACAAAGATGCCAACTTTCCATGCAACCTAATAGAAGCTCTAATATCCCACATATAGAGTTTTGTGAGGATCCAAGAGTCAACAAGACCTTGTGTGGATTGTGATGGCATCCACATATATCTGCTAAAGGCCTAAACTTTTGCTAGAGCCATTTCAAGCCAATTTTTCCACCTAATGCTAATTTTATCTCCTACATGGGCTTGATTCTTATGTTGCATTCTAATCTCGACCATTTTCCCACATCCCATAGGGGGTTAAGTTTTTACAAGAGTTAAAAATGAAGGATTGTCTCTCAACTATTACCATTAATCATTCAACCACTACTACAACTCAATTTGATTTGTGGTTCCTTGTAAAATATTTTAAGATGTTGGTTTGTGAGAATTGAATGGAGAAAAGGGATACCCACATCTCATTTATTATCTACAAAGAGCTTTTTTTGTCATGCAACACCTCTCGGATACCATTTCAATGGATTTTATGGGTGATTTCTCCTATTTATTGCACTCAAACCCACAAATCATCAATGTGAATGTATGGTATAGGTCAAGGGAATGTTCTTCCATGTTTCATATCAATCAAATTGGATTTGTAGTGGAAATTTGGCTTTTATACATTCGTGGAGGTTTCGACTAGGGTTTTCCATGTGGTACAACCTTCTAACATTCGGGTGCTGGAAAGAAGTTGAGTCCACTTTTTGGCCAAAAAGTGGAAGTACTTTCCCTGAATTTCATAATTTGACACATTTGACCTTAAAATTTGAAGCACTTAGAGATGGAATCTTGAAAAAAGTCACTAATCATAAAATGTAGTACCCGAAGTCTAGTTTCCAAATATGTAATTTATTTCAATACCCAGATGCTACAAATTTATTTTCAATAGGCGTTTCTAAAAACCACTGTTTAAAAGTCACTTTTTTTACCATACCATGGGTGTGTATGTCATCCATATTTTGACCTAAATTATTGTATTTTTCTAAATCCTTTTGGGAAAATATTTGTAACTCACTGAAGCATGTTTTAGATATTTTTTTGTAATTCTTTATTGAATTTTTTTTGTTAATTTTTTATTAGTCATATTTGTCGTTTTGAAAAATCATCGTTTACGTCACGCATAAGATGACCTAGTAAACTTATCATTTTTTTATTTTTTTTAAATTGAAAAGAATTGTCTGAAGTACGTTTTCATGCAATTCATTTTACAAAAAAAATATTTTAATAAAAATTTATTAAAATAGTAAAAAGCTCTGATAATTCAAGTTTATGGACTAGTTTCATTAGAAATTAATTGAAAAATAGATAAAATAGTCCAATTGTAAAAAAAATTACATGTTTAGAATCTACACAGTCTCATCTATAATGGGTTTTAATTTCGTCAAAAAATTATGCAAAAAGGGTGTTCAGACATATGCCCAAAGTCACTATTTTCTTGTGACATTATGAGGACCTTCAACTTGCAGGTCAAACCAGGTCCAAAGCTTAGGTTTGGGTCCCCAAGCCTTTTCCCGAACTGAAAAACAAAGGAAAAATTCAACCAAAAAATTAAATTTTAAAAAATGGGTCATAAAAGAAAATACAAATGATACCAAAATGATAATAGTTATGTATATATATTTTACAATAAAATAAAAAAAAGATGATTAATATTTTGGCAATAAACTAATAAAAAAAGATATATATACAGAATTGTTATCATTTTGGTATCATTTGATAGGTTAGATATGCTTAGATGAAATAAACAACAAACATAATTGCATATTCTATTTAATTTAAGTTGACATGCAAAAATATGTGGAACTATGCTAAGAAAGGCAATAGCCAACCTTTAGCTCTTGATTTGAACTATAAACCTTAGTAAACAAATGGTGGGATAAAGTTATTGTTTAAACTTATAATATGATAAGTTCAAGAATGATATGGGTTTGTAAGGTTGTCCATATAATTAGTATAACGGCCATTGATATGGTTGTTGTGGGAGGTGCTTAAATTAATGATGGTTATGAGTAAGACACCATTACTATGGCCTTCGAGATTATTGCAAGAGAACATAAAGGATCATTCATGGTTGCTGGAAATTTGGAAAATCTTTCGATGAATTTAACTTGCTATTTTTTATTGATTTAATTGGGGCCTAATTCTCTTATTATCTATATCCTTCTAAAATATCGAAACTGAGAAAATTATCATACCTTTATTGAGTACTAAATTATGATGACTATTTTTAAGATTAAAGACCTTGCATCTATGTTGTGTTGAGTTTGGTTGCTATTTGTCACAGTATGTTGGATGTTGAAACATTCATAATGAGTTGTGATGTTTCTACATCTTATGACCATTAAAATTATGAGAATAAGGGTTGATTTGCAAACCTAGTGTTGCCATATGAGATCACTTATTTTTTGATTCATATTAAGTACAAAATGTGTTACATAATCCTTAGGAAAGAATAAATGTCTACAAAATTAATAAATAACATGTCATAAAAAAATGATAAGGTCATCATGTTGTAGGTTCAATATTGGAGGATATTATGTGCTTTTAAAGTGAAATAAAAATTGACAAGCTAATTTATAGCGACATGGTAATAATCAAAGTATGAATATCATAAACCAATAATGATGTTTAAGAATGTGTGATTTGGTTCCCTCTCTTTCATGCAATGTTACCATGCAAAGATACTTATGCCTAGAATAATTTATATGACTCTATATATATGATTCATACAACTACATGATTTCTATAGAACTCTTAAGTATCATTTGAATTATCAATTGACCTAAGGGACTAGTACTAACTTTTTGCATGATTAAATAGAATAAAAGTGTCATTTATTCTAATGGTTTTGTAGAGACTAAGAGATAAATCCATTTGTAATCATATAGTATAAAATATCTTGATATCTTATCACTTAGCAGTAATTTCATATTTAGTTAAAGTGGCCAAGGTGAATATTTCATATTTTGTGAACTAAGACCATTTTAAAGGTATTGGATTTCACGAGATAATGAAGGATAATAAGAGATTAAGAATATACTATTAGATATATATACTTGGATGTTGATCTAATTTATATAGTGTTGTCAACCATCTAGAGTTGAATTACATATCAAATTTTCTTAGAGAAAGTTTATAATTATTGTGTTATGTCTTTCAAGTTTAAATAATTTTGTATAGTCTTATTGAGCCATGATGTTTTCTAATGGAGATTGATGTAAAATTTAATAGAATCATGATTCTTGATCATATTAGTTGAATATCATTGGAGCCATATTGGGGGTTCACATAATTGTCACATTTTGAATAGATCTTATGAGTATTACTACTCTTACTATTAGTAAATGTATCCTAATTGAGATTTTTTTTTACTGAGTTATCATCATATATGAATGCTTAAGAGGTTTATCGTTAGTACAATATAGTAGTTCAATCTATCAAGAACCAATACACATGTTATTTCCAAGATTACCCAAATCATGTTGTATACATGTTATCACATTCCATATATTAATAAGACCCTATGTTATAAACTATGTGGTATTATCATCAGTGTAACAAATGTAGCATGATATCCTTGATAGGTAACTTAAAAGGGGTTTTGGAATGCTCACATAAAATTAGGAATAATAACTATGGTGAGGTTTAGTTTCATATCTTGGCATACATGGATGAAGTATCATTGTATATGTTTACTAAATTGGGAAATTGTGTGTGTGCATCCTTTGAGAGACATTGTAAGGAGAATTATGTGTGACTTCAAACCCATTTAGAAGTAGGTACATGTAGGCAGTCCTTGGACAAAGGATGCTCATGTGGCCTCAAGTTTAGAGGGGGGGGTTTAAGGGGGGATGACTCCAAGATTGGGCTTGTTCCTAACTTGTTTGACCTTTCCTCTTTATTAGGCTTCAATTGAGGCTAGAATTGGTATAAGATGGTTATGAAAGAGTTAAGGAAACTAGATAACTCTTATTTAATAATAATATAAAGTTAAGCTAACAAAATCTAATGAGGTGAACAATGGATATTCTCATTTTTCGGGGATGGTTTTCCCACGTTAAGATACATTTTGATTTTTGTTGAGCTTAGGAATGAGTTAATAATGGTGGCACTTTATAACTATGAGGGTAAGTGTTACCAATAAGGATAACATTTTATTTAATATTATGTCTATGGATTGATCTTGTTTGTTCAATAATGTGTTTCCAAATAATAAGTAACTGAAGTAAATAGAATTTGATTCCTTATGAGTTTGCATGGGTTTATAAATGTGTTTTAATAGAGTTCATCTTCAGGGATTGAACATGTTACTTGTGTGTTGGAAAATGTATCCCCAGACTTATAAGATAAGTGAATAGTTTACCAAATCCCTTTCATGTAATGTACCCAAATTAAACAGACGTGATATAAACCCTTCCCATAATGTTTTTGATCTATGTCCTAGTACCTCTAATATCACAAAATTGAACTAAGATATATACAGGGATAACTTTTAAGGAAACATAGGACATATGGAGTAAGGATCCTATTTAGGAATAAGTAGAGGATACATACCTTTAAGACATAGTCTAGTCCTCTCCATCTAAAGTGGTCACTAATGGATAAATCCTATGACTCGCCTAAGATAAGCTTATTGATGTTCTAGCTTGACAGTAGTCAAGTAGTGTGTTCTTCATGTAGACTATTTAGTTGTCTCATTGATAGTGTCATGTTTCCACCAGTAGCATGCAATCCTTGGGGCCAGTAGCATGCATGTGATGGATGCCCCGTGTTACTTTAGCAAATTGGATGAGTTTTTCTAGTGGCATACTTAATCCTTAGGGAAAACAACATGCAAGTGATGATGCCTAGTTCTATGCTAGAGCTAGTCAATTTCTAGTAGTGGCATGTGGACCTTAAGGCCAACATGTAGGTGATGGTTGTTAGGATCTACTCATCTCAGGAGTTCAACATAGATATTGGTGTATCAAGGGAATTTTTGTGTGTTACTTTTGGTGTTTTTTTTGTTTTACTCTATTTACCAAGTGATTATTACAAGTAGTATGGGATGCTTTTCGTCATCATGGTTGGTGTAGAAGACTAAGGAAGAGGACAAGAGCCATGATGTAGTATGTAATGAATTGAAATTCCTTTTATATCTAGGATACACTAAAATGGTAGGTGTTAGTCACTTATTGTGAATGTGTTAGTCACTTGTGTATGTATTTTATTCACTTCTTATGCTTTGGTGCAAATGGCCTAGGTTTTTTTAACATTATTATACAAATTCCCTTGTCAATGATGATATTAAGTATTATGGGATCCTTGATTATTGTCATATTAGTGGTCTCATATGATTATGAATTACGTAATGAGATGATGCATGTAAAAGGTTGTATCCATTTCCATATTACTAGTCATTCTTTATGCAAACATGTGATGTATTGTGTGGATTGTCACACTAGATATATGTGATCTATGCTCGAGATAGTCACATTTATACTTGTGTTATGTGTACGATACAATCAAGATCATATTTACATGATATGTGTATGAGCCATTCATTATTGTATTTATGATGTGTATGAGCTAGTCATGTTGGGTATATGTGATGTATGCTTGATATAGTCACTATGTATGATCTTGGTATCATCAAGTAATATGACCTCTATGTGTAATGAAGTGTGTTATACACTATTTCTTGGTTATGTTTGGTATGGACCACCACTTGATGGAAAAAAAATATTATTCTAAATTTTTTGGCTAATTTGATAACTTATACTTAATGAATAGTCATGGTTTAAAGGTGAGATCAGAGATCTCATACAAGAGGAGAGAATGAGCTCCCTCTAACATTGGTGGGAAAACTACAAAGCCTCTAACTTACCAAAGGGGATATGTAGGCAGGGTCATCATGAATGAACCCTTGAGGCTTAGGTTTGGGTCTAGGGATGGCCCTAACCTTGTGAGATTACCACTTTCATGTGTAATCATATAGGCATTTATGTTGAGTTGTCACCACCATACTAAATGGAAAATGCTCGGTCGATTAAGTTGGTAGTTCTTAATTGAAAAATAAATTGGTAACAACCAAAGGGTGGTTTTTACACTTTTGCTGTGTGTTGATTAATGCATCACCTTGGTTTTAGTTGTTACATGTTTTGAATGAACATAAAGACTTTGTTTCCCAACTAGACAAAGGAACCAATCTGTTATTTGATTTCTCTCCCCACCATCCTCAACACACTCATAATCAATCAAATCAAACATATTTTCAGTTTTATTAGTTAGTGTGTTCCAACTACCATGTTCGAATGTCTATAACATCTAAGGATTTATCACAAAACACATTGTCAGAAACTCATATGGAAGGTTATTTGTTAATACGGTGCTTAGCCTTACACATCCAAACTAGCACATAGGTATATTGTGACACTAGTATTGGGATACATTATGCAGTGGATAAAGTTTGTTGTAAGGGAGTGTTTAGTATTCCAATCATAAACCCAACACCTTAGGGAAACCCCCTTGGTTTTGTAGAGCCAGAAGTGAAGGAGTTCTTACCCACCCCAACCATTGGTTCTTAGTTGCCCAACCCAAAGATATGTTTATGGTGATATTCTCAAGTTTGAAACCCTTGGCGCTTGGGAGATTATCAAAACTTAGGGATTTGGGTTCTATAACTTAGATCACCAAAAAATTGGCATTGTTGTGAGGAAAATTCAAAATCAAAAATCAACTTGAAGACCCAAGTTACTTAGTGACCATGGTGTAACCAGGAAAGTCTTGACCTTTGGTTTGTAAAATCAAAATTTTGTCGACTCTAATTATTTTCTCCTCTAAGAAGTGGTGACTCTATAAAGTAAAATTCAAAAAATATTCCAAAAGAAAAATGAATGGAAAGGGATTAGCGTTCCAAGATCATGAGATACCTGAGGTGTCAAATTTTGATGTAAGAAAGAGACAAGAATGATGGAAGGCTAAAAACCAAGGTAAGTACCCTTTGCATAATTTTAAAAATAATTTAACTTATGGCCCCTTCAAGACCCCTTTGTGCCCTAAAGGGGGTCTTTTTTCCTTTTTGCCATAACTTGGGCATATGATGTCCAATTTTGACAAACGAGATATCATTGAAAAGTTGGTTCCAGGCCAAATTTCCAATGGTGTGGATCTCATCACTTTATTTTGTTTTTGGTGCATTCTAAAGCCTATTGAAGTCAGAGGCGGTGTTGGAACCATCTTTCAGAGCTCTTCATATCAATTCATGCACTTTTTCCATATTTCTCTCCAGGTAGATTTTATTCAATTTTTTTGTGTTTTCACACTCTGGTGAATTACTTGGATATCTTAGCTCCTGGAAACTTTTTGTTTGTGTGGTATGACTCATTTTTGGTTGTTTTATATGTATTTCTAGTATTCTATCTTATTTGGAAATTATAGACATATTTTTTATGCACATTATTTTTTGTAGACTCATTGAGATAAAGTGTCATTCCGATGTATACTTTTTGGGGATTTGCACATCCTATTGTGCCTTTCGTATTTGCACTATGATATAAAGTGTGATGGGGGGGTTTATGTTTTCCTTTGGTTTTCCATCACACCTTTTTCAAGTGAGTGTCCCTTCCATGACAGTAGTGAATCCTAGAGATTCTTGCATCATGCATGTGTGCCTTAGTTTGCACACCCTTTTATTTCTTGGTTGTTTCTCCTACATGTACTTCTTGGTTCACACTATTTTAGTGTGCATGTCTTGGCTCTCCCTTTTCATCATTATGGGGGGTTTCTACTCTTTGTGCTAATGCTTCCTTGGTTTTGTGTTGGAGTGATCTACGTATCTGGTTCTTGTTCCTATGTACTTTCAAATGCAACGTACATCAACAATTGGTTACATGCATTTCAGTGAGTTGGAGCATTTATCATATGGACATTCTTACATTCCTATTTCTAGAGGTAACCTTCCATTTTCATTTAATCAAAGACTATTGGGTACCTATATTTTCAACTTGCATCTTGCATGTTGAGTAGTGTCATTTTGGTCACTCATACAAATTTATGTACCATTTGTATCTTTGAGTTCTAGATGATTTCCTTTGTTTTCCATCTGACTCGAGTAGTGTCATTGGGGACACTCATGCAGATTATTATATCTCTCATGATTAGTGTTCTTTAGACTTATTGGTACCTATATTTTGACTTGCATCTTGCATGTTGAGTAGTGTCGTTGGGGTCACTCATACAGATTCATGTACCAAATGTATCTTCGACTTCCAGATGTTTGCCTTTGTTTTCCATTTGATTCAAGTAGTGTCATTGGGACACTCATGCAGATTCTTGTTATCTTGATCCTGACCATCATTTTTTTCAGAAGAGGTTCTTCATTTTAGTAGCATATCAATCATCATTCGACAGCAGTCTACAGCTTCTTCATGCTTTAGTGATGTTCTACATGTTCCTCTTTTTCAGGACATTGTTTCAATTAGAGGCTTATCAGTCCTTCACACCTTTATTTCGAGGTTGTTTTAGTCCTTCATTTGCCTTTCTCTCTTTTGGAGAGAATTTTTCACCCACTTTGGTTTTCTCCTTTTTCTCCAGTTTTGAGAGATCTTTTGTTTGTACATGGGTACCTCACCACCTGCCTTTTTTTTTGGGACCCATCATGCATTCTTTTTAGGTTTTTTAGCTACTCCCTAAGTTCAACTTAAGGGGGGTGTTAGAGTAATCATGCATTAGCTAATAGTTAATTAATCTTTAATTGATTATTAGTCTAATTTATTCTCATGCACTTAAGATAAACTTAGGAGTTCTTTATTAAGTTAACTAAGTGCTTTTCTGTTAACTTAAGTGAGCAATTATTAGGGTTGCTCCTATATAGCACTCAACCCTCATTGTATTATCACTCTAAGATTTACTCTTCTATTATCTTGAGCTCTCAACCTTTGAGGACTCTTGTTTTCCTTGAAGATTCTTGAGGTTCATTTTGCAGTTTTCTCTTGTTGAGGAATATTGCACACATTGTTTGTAGATCTCTTGCATGGAAGGTGTATTTGTTCATTGTTTGATCATGTGGCTCATGTTTATTCACAATTCTAATACAAAAGAATTCCAATTACATAGAGAAAATAAAATGATGACTATCGTGGAAAATCCAAGTGAGATAGAGAATCATTTTTTTTACTTTTATGTGGAACCTAATTGTTTTGTGGGTTACATTGGTGATTAATACGAAAAGTAGGTTTATCCTGATTTGATCCCTCCTCTTCAATATCCAAGAAATAATGGAATTTGGAATATGCATTTTGATGGTGCATGTTTAAGAGAGTGAAATTGTGTAGGGGTTGTACTAGTGTCCCTTGAACAAAAAAACTATAAGTTCACATTCAAATTAAATTTTGAATGCACAAATAATGTGGCAGAGTATGGAGCTCTCCTTCTTGGTTTAAAAATAGCTTTAAAGTATGGGATCAAATGCATTAGAGTGCATGATGATTCTAAACATGTGGTGTCTCAAATTAGAGGCACACATGCTACAAAAAAAAAAATGAGAATGTATAGGAATGTTATGCAGGATACCATTTAAATGTTTGAGGGTTTTAATATCAATTGGGTTGAAATAAATGAAATATCACAAAATAGGTTTATCAAAATGAGATGATTGAATATATGATGCACATATCTTTCTTGTTTCATTAGGAAAAAGAGATCCCCAAAGGTAAGAATTGACTTTCAACCCTTAAGTGAGTCAACCCTATTGGAGATATTTTTCTATTTTTCCTTATGACAAGATGGGGTAAATATGCCTGACATGCACTTTTGGGAGAAAAACCAAAAGTATCAAATGAACTCAATTATGCAATGTGAAACTTGAATCATTAATTTAAAGCATAACAAAATTAGAAATAGTTGACTTTTGACATATCTAAGTAGAGTAAGATATCATGTACCTATCACCAAAAGTTGTTGTTGAGTGTCCTCTTAGGACAAATTCTCTCGAGGCCAAATGGGTCTTGCTACAGTGGTCTAAAATCTGATTTCATAGTCCTCTGTTCATAGATTTGCACTCTTGATTTCTCTAGATCTCACTATCGAAAAGTTGGAAATAAATTATACAAATAAGATTCTATGTCTTGACAAATTTGATGACAAATTTGACAACTTTACAAAATTGCACTTTTGATCAATCTTCAATCCCTCTTCACCTGTAAATCTACAACCACACAAAGAGGAGAAAAATATTTCTTTTTGGTGAATAGGGGTTTGTCTTGGTCAAACCTCGTTTTGGTAATTAAACCTTGAAATGAAGTAATAATGAAATAAAGGAATGATGAGTCAACACTAGCTTGTTGCAAATCACCAAACCCTTTAATGGCTACCCTTGGAGGACTGAAGTCTAACACATCACTCCAAGGATTGGATCTTGCATGAAATGGCTTGATTAGATGCTTGATTTGACACTTGATTTGATGCTTGAATGCTCGAAACCTACATCACAATGTTAGCTCCAAAAACATGCATGAATGAAAATAACTTTGACATGATGATCTTGATCTTGATTGTTGATGTAGAAGACCGATAAATATGCTCTTGACAATAATATTTTCTATAGGATTGCTCTCATAAAAATTCTATGATTTTAAATGATAAAAGACCTTGTATTTATAGGTAATTTTTTAATGTCCCGACAATTAAACATCAAAGGCAGATCATTTTAATTTTAATATGAATCATAAAATCTCACCAAAAACATATTAAAAAATGGGGTCCTAAGTCTAAGGAAGACCCATTTGCCCTTGGGCAAATGGGCCATAGGCCTTAAACCTAAGACACACATTTTCCAAGATGTGTAATTTCATGTTTGTAATTTTTTAATGTAGGTTCCCCTTTTGGAAAAGGAAATTAATTAGGCTTCTAAATGCATAATTGGGTCAATTAGAGGCTTAATTAAGTCCAATTAATTAGGGGTATGCAAACATAGTGTGAAAATGTAAAGGTGTACATTTTTCTACACTACAATAAAAAAACATTTTCATAGTTGATGTCCTTATTGTGTTGGCTTCAAGGTTTTATGCTGCTCACACCTCTCCCTAATGCAAGTATGATGTTGATATTATTACCATGAATAATTGTTAAAAAATTAGGATCTTAAGAGACTAATCATTATAAACAAAACATAAAATAAATAGAATAAGAATCATACAAACATATATTTTACACATTACACAAGATATACATGGGGAAAACCCTTTCAAGTAAAAAAACACTATAAAACATCATATTAATAAAATAGCTTACATAAGTGGTCTATTCTAACATAGATCAAACCTAGGGAACACTTCTACATACTTCCACATGACTAATAATACCTCATGTGCATAGTGATAGAACTCACTATCAATCTCTAAATATAGGATAAAGGACGGCATAATACCTTAAGCGACATTAGTCACACATATTCAAAATAATCATTCATAAATAATTAATAATCTAATAGTTATCAGATTGATTATTTCAAATGAGATATGCTTAATAAAGCATATAATATATAAGGTGTAATAACCTTATATTAGAGCATTATATATAAATGTTATAAGGACCTATGAACCCTAATAACATTATGTTTTAACACTCCCCCTTAATGTTAATAAGGGGCATCACATGTCAATTTCTAAAAAAAAATGAAGCATCCTAGTAACGTAGGTCTTCTTTGACAATGATAAAGAGGGACACAAATATATGCCAAAATGAAGACCATGTATTTCAAACTACATGAAATTCATTTTGTCATAATTTATAATCCCCATGTTTTAAAAATGATGTTATATATGAGGTCTTATAAATATTTTTATCAAAGCCCAAATCTCCTCAAATCAGTCTCACCCCAGGTTCATTACATAGTGCTCATAGGACTTAATAGGACCAAGAGATTGTTCGACTAGAATAAATTGGCTTCCTTGGAGGCTAATTTGTTTTAGACAATTTGGTGCTTGCTTGGGAATCGTCGAAATGGGCTCAAAAAATGGCTCAAGATGCTTTGATTCTCAAACTCAATTTTGATAAGGCTTATAATAATATATGATGGCCATTTATCCTAAGAATGCTTCAATGGTTGGGATTTAGTCCTTATTTTTGTGCTCATGTTTGAATATTGTTCAACTTGTGACCACAATCTAAGTTAAATGGAACCCGCCATAAGAGACTTCATAAAATAAAATTAAATAACATCACCATCTATAAAAAATAATATAAAATATTATGTGTTCTTTAATCCAATCGTGCATGGCAGTCCCTTCTATCCATATGATCCACATGAGGTTTATTGTTTACTAAAATATATCAATAATTATTATAACTTTACCATAGACAAGCACTTATTATTAAAAGGATGCATATGCCTTCAAATTCATCCCACTAGTTGTTAGAATATTATAACTATCCCACATGTATAGGAGGGTAATAATTTACTTGGGAAAAGCTCCATATATTGTAATGAAATCTAAATTAAAAGGAATCTTTAAATATTTGTTATCAAATTATACATTGTACTCGGAGGCTTCCCTCTTGATGGATGTCAATACAAGACTAGCTATGAACGGAGCTCTCTCTTCTCAATTCTCTCTCCAAAAATCTATTTGCCAAGGTTTCCCTCTTGCCTTGTTCCTTTATGTTTTCATAGTTGATGCTCTTGGATATATTTTGCATCATGCCCAATCGAATCATATCATACAAGGTATTTCTCTTCTTGATAACTTTGATGCTCTTAACTCCCACTTCGCTAATGATAGCATGATTTTCATTCAAAATACTACTGATGATGTCAACAATCTGGTAGATATCCTTGAATTATTTTGTGCAATTCCAAGCTCTCAATTAGCTATGCACAAAACTAAATTTTGGATGACATGACCCAACCCTCATCCACATTGGATTTTGAAAGAATGGAAAGAGATAAAACATGGAATCATAACTATATAACTTGGCATTCCTTTTATAATTGGAGTTTCGTTGAAGGATATGTGGAGGTGGTTTTTAAACAAGTTCAAATTCAAACTATTATCTTGGGATAATTATTTTATGTCTATAACTAGGCATCTACACGTGGCTAATAAAATCCTTTTGGCTATTCAAGTCTATATCTCTTCTTGTTGGTTTCCCTCTAAAACATACTACAATCAATTAACACAACTTATACACAGATTTATTTGGTTGAAATGGGGAAATTAAAAAGGCATGGCATTACTTCTTGGTCACACTATATTCTCCCAAAGGAGATGGGTGGATTGGGTATCATTGATCCTCACACACAAGGGGTATGTCTTTTAGCTAAATGTATTGGTAGATATTTGGAAGGAAATTGACCTTGGAAATTCTTGGTTCAAGATCTCATTCAAACGACTATTATTGGTAAAACATGGAATACTGTGAAATGGAGTGACAAGATGCTTTTAGCCCCATACTTTAAGATCCATGGATCAACTCCTCTCAACTACATATGGAAAGACTGGAAACCGGTTTCCTACAATCTATCTTGGTTTGATCAATCATTTAGCCACATATCTAATTTTACAACTTCTTCAATTTAGTGGAATTGACTGATCCAAGAAAATAACAACCCGTTAGCTATGACTCCAAGATTCAAAGCTAGATGCCTCTTCAATAAAGGAATCTAAACATTCAAAGATCTTTGGGATCCCTCAAGCTTCACATGGAAATCTTGGTGACAGCCCAAACTGTGTTTCAATTCAATCTACAGAGACAAGGTTGTTGCGATAGAAATCCAAAAAGTGTCCCCCAACCTAGCTATCCTTATTTCTTCTAGTTTCCATTCTTGTTTTCTCAAGGATTGGAGGTGGTCCAATGGTTGTAGCCTTAGAACCTTTCCTCTCAAATTTCTCTATAAACAACTAGTGCTAAGCTTGCCCATTTCCTACCGAGTTAACTCTCTCCAGAGATGCAATCTTAGACGAGTCAACTAGAACAAGCTCAGCCTACAAATTTGTAAGTCTAAAGCAGATGTTCAGTCCCAACTCACTGCCTGGAAACTTATGCATGTGAAACTCCTGATTGGATCCCACCTTATATTCCTCTAGCCGCCCCTTACTTGCCCCATTTGTGGTAGGAACGAATCCTTCAAACACCGCTTCTCATTCTGCCCCCATGTTTAACAGTTATGGACATCACTTTTTTCTTCCATACCTGCCCTTTTTCATGTCCCTTGGACATGGAAAGCTTCTCTTCTTGGTTTATCAATTTCTCACAACATGATCTCTAGCTCAAGCAGCCTTACCATTATCAAATGCATCCTGAAGTCTAGATGTCTAGCTACTCTGTCACACTCCTTTTCTCCCCGTTAGATTGAAATTCAAATAAGTTGTTCCAGTATGACTGTGACAGTAACGACGATTGTTTAGGGGAATGAAGATGGAAACAAGTGCATTGATCAAGAAACAAATTCACAATAACAAAAACAAAAATAGACAAGTTTTTGTTATTGTTTGTGCACTTTGAAATCAGATGGAAACAAGTGCATTGATCAAGAAGCCAATTCACCATTTGTGGAGATATATGTTGTAATTGCAATCCAAAAGCTGTCGCCAAGACTCCACATGCATTTACAAATCAAAAGTTGGGCAACTAAGTTTTAATGTGCGAATGCAAGCTATGTTCTAGCTATAGAGACAACAGAAAAAGTTGGTAAGGACATTTCATTTAAAAGGATAAGGAGGGTGAGAGTGTGTTTGTCGTTTATAATATACTTTTAATCAATTTTTTACAATGGTGTGTTATATGCTAGGAAGAGTATATAGATGGATTAAGGCATAATGTTTAATTTTTTAATGAAAACTTTGAAGGGTGATCATATCAACTATCATGTCTCCTCTTTTAGATTTCTATATATCTTATGAATAATTTTTTTTAAGTTGATAAAACATGTATTCTTTTTATAGAATTTTTCCATTCTAAATCACAAATATTTTATTAGCGAATATTTTTATTCACATTTTAAATTTTAATTTATTATTAGAAATTTAGTATTAAAATATTTTTTAACTATTTTCTTTTAATATGTTCTACTGCAATCTCACAATTATCTTATATAGTATGATACCACTTGTTGATATTCAAAACTTGATTCACATGTAACAATTGAAATTATTTATAATGGATAATATTAAATACTCCCTCTCTCAACTCAATCAACTCAATCAAATCAAGGGTTACTCTAGATAATACTAATTTAGATATATGGATAAAGATCTTAAGTAGTAAAATGCTAAAGGATCCCATCAATATTATCTTAGTACTAGACCTATAAAATTATTAGTACAGCCAAACTTGGCTTTGATACCAAAATGTAATGTCAATTTTTTTCCAAAGTTATTTAATTATTAGTGGTTCATTTAATAAATTAAGTATTAGAGTTAAGATAATTTACGAGATGTAATGCTATTAAATTAGATGTGAATAACTAATGTAAAATACTCAATGTAAATTATAAATGTAATAATTTGGGAAGAATTCTAAATTAAACAATTAACAGAACAAATTGAAGAACACAACCACATAACTCAATCATATTATCACAAATTCATATATTATATTTTTAATATCTTTTAACATCAATGGTTTTCAATACTTATCTGAATTAGAGTATTTGGAATGGTCATTTTCACCCTAGAAAGATTTTAGTGTTATTGGTTCTCATAGCTATGACACATTCTGGAGGACCTATGTAAAAATATACTATGTGCCCACTCACATAAAATGTGTGCCTACTTGCACAAAATCCCTAACCAAGACAACCTTGGGTATACTATGCACGTCAAGTTGGACATGCATATGTGCCCCTTCTACAATACTCGTAGCCCATCAAACCACTTTATTCTTCCTCAAGTGATCTCCAAGTCCTTTGCAAGTTCAAATAAATTCTTTACATAAGCTTCAAGGGTTCGTTTTCAAATCATCACACCCTTTTCTCAAAGGTTTTATGTAATTATTATTTAATAAATATAATTATTCCTCTTTTTTAAAAGAATTTTTATAAATATTCTTCATTAATCTTCATTTTAACTAAAGGACCATATTATCCTTTGTTTTTTTATCTCATTTTAATGCTTTCATAATTTTATCTTCACATTGAGAAAAAAGTTTTATAGCAATATCAACACAGAAACTAAACACTTACCTTAACATTTAAACCATATCCATTACATAGTGCACCCCTATTTTTGTTGTCACTTCATGCCTATATGCTAGTTTACAATATTTAGGGTCAAGAACTAATTTAAGAAGATAATATTCCATATGAAATGTGGCTTTTGATAGCCCCTATTATTTTTGTATATATAGACATGGTAGTGAGTAAAAATATTTACAATATAAGTTAAAATGATGTCTAAGTTTAGTTTGTTTTGGGTGTGTTGTGGGATAATGGGAGGGAAAACCAGTGGAAAATTGGTGTCTATATTTAGTTGGAGAATAGAGTCATTGAATTCATACAAAACCATGCAACTACAACCAATGGTGATACCTATACGAAGGTGTCAAAAAAGACTATGTTCTCCAAAATGTATATGCAAACTAGATCCAACACATACATCTAGAAAAAAAAAAGTTAGATAAGTCTACTTAGTAATTTATGAGCATAACCATATATCTATTTATTTTCCTAAAAATATACCTCACAAAATCTTTGTGAAGACTTAAGTCTTCTAGCTAGCTACTTAGTACTTTGCACAACCTAATTTCATAGCCTAATCACGGGATTAATTTGAACTGAGGGTTGATTCTAGTTAACTGAGGCTCACTTTTGGCCTCCCTTCTCTATATATCGTACACTCCTTTCATATTTGGAGGAGTTCTTGTTTTATGCCTTTTCCTTTAGCAAAGAGACTTCATGTAACTCAACTTTCAAAATTTAATAGATTATGTAGTAGTTTTTACAGGTTAATTAGTTTGTGATTTGCAGAAGATTCCTTTAATTTCCAGTATTTTCAAGTTTTTCCTTCAATTTTCTAGGCGTCATTATTGTGTGGGATTTGATCGAAGGATTATTGTGTTTTTAGTTTTTGAGACCTCTAAATATTTTTGTCTCCTTCATAGATATTTGCATGCAGTTTAGTTTAAGTTCACTAGTTATACACTATGCATGTAATTGATTAATCAGTTTAGTTGTGAAAACCATGTTTTCCCTCAAAATTGTATTGAATCAAAGCCTCTGTTTAAAACATTCAGGTGATTAAGCTATCAAATCAGGTTGTGCAAATTAAAGTACTGAATAATCATTTGTGAGTTAATTTTCCATTTAGATTATCATTTAGGTGCATCGCGATAGTTCAATTTTCAGTTTATGCACTCATTACGAAGCTTTTTTTCCCTTTTCCTACAAGGAATAAATCATTCATTAGAAAATCATAAAAGAAGCCGGCCTATATTCCGGAGGTTGATTTCCATTTTCGGCAACCCACAGGTCTAGAAATCATCCCATGTTACACAGGATTACAAAGCATCTTTGCTTTCGCATTCGGATGCACTAATGTTGATAACAGTGATAAATCTAAACCTAAGGGGAGATTCAAATCTCCTCAAAATTCCAAAGCTATTTATTGGAACTGCAGTAAGCCTAGACACTTTTGTAAGGATTGCAAAGAAGAAAATAAGAAGAAGAAGAAGACGATATTTAATTATGATAATGAATCTAACAAGGAAGATATTGAACATGTTTGTTGCATCTTTGGCCACTCATATAGGTAATGATGCATGGTTAATTGACTCAAGTGCATCTTTTTATATGACCTCTAATAGATATTGGTTTTCTGAATATGAAGAATTTCATGGAAATAAGGTGTACTTGGGTGATGATTCTTGTTTAAATATTGTTGGTCATGGTAAATTTAGAATCATATTTCTTGGTGGTAGAACAAAAAGTATTAATGGTGTGTTTCATATCCTTAGATTAGCACAAAAAAAAATATTTGTGAGAAAATTAATAGATGCGGGTGTGAGAGTAGTATTTTCTTATGCATGATGTAATATGGTTAGAGGTGCTTTGGTGATTGATAGAGGTGTCATATTTAGCACATTGTATAAGATTAATGCATGCACCATTGAGTGAAATTGCACTTCTATGAAAATCAAGTTTGTGACTACTTCATTAGAAGAGGTGAGGGTTTCATCTTCAGCAAATGATCATGGATTTTAGGTACCTAAGGGTGTTCTTTCTTTTGAATAAAAGTTACCTACAAAGAAGATATGTTATGGCACCAAAACTTGGCCACATTGGAGAAAAGGGTCTAAGGACCTTGAAAAATAAAAACCTTGTTGAAGGGTTGTGTAGTTGTAATCTTGATTTTGATTTTTGTGAGCATTAAATTTCTAAAAAATAAAACCGTATTCAATTTTACTCGAGTTCTCATAAATCTTGTGGTGTATTGGATCTTTTAAATTCTAATTTGTTTGGTCCTATAGATGTTCCTGTTACCTATTTTTCACTCCGAGCTCAAACAGGTAGAGCTGAATGAAGTTCACCACTTACAATTACAAAAAAATTTCATGTTTTGTTGATTAAGTGTTCATTGATCATCATTGAGATCGTCTTACATATGAATCATGGTTTTATTGTGCAAATGTTTAAAATAGAAAATTGAGAAACTTGCATAGTAATGCCTTTTATTCATTTTATAAAACTGTTGAATCTCGCACAAGCCGCGAGAGTAACTGAGTTTGTTTATGACAATCAAGAGATGAATACAAAATTTAAATGCACAAGCTACACAGCTGAAAATAACATAAGAGTAAAGGAGAGAAGCAATTCATCATTGCCTATAATGATGAATCACTTTGTTGGTGCTTCTAGCCGTCATGCCTCCAAGCAGTTGCAGCCTAGCTTCATCGCTCCGTGTACCTGCAAAATCATTAAGGAAATGGTATTAGAGTTATACTCTAAGCAATGGTGAATTACTTTCTGCCTTACGCCTATGCTACAGACAGGAACGTAATTTGCATTAAACCAAGCATTCATCAGATAATTGCAAAAGATCGAGCGGAAAGACATAATTCAATGGAAGCTTTCAACTTCTTTTATTTTGCTAACATGTTTGTTTCAGTGTGCAGGAACAGGTTTATCATATTCGAGTTCATTTCATCATATATGTGGAGTAAAACGGGCTCCCACAAGGGTTGAGCCTGGCATATCAAAAGGATACACTCTCAAGTTACATACGAGAGTTCGTTAACATTGTTAAAACAATCAATAAGAGAGTTGCTGAAATTAAAGGATAATCATATAAGCAGCCTTATTTCAAAGAAATTCAAAAGAATAGTGTGAAAAACTCATCAATTTTGATAATACTTTGTTCAGCTCTGCTTCATATTTTTACATTGCATTTTAATGAAATGAAGAGCCTCTTGACATTTGAAGAGAGACAAAGTATTCATGTATTTGAGTATTCATAGCTTCAAAAGCTTGTAGTAGTCATGCATTCAAGTTCAAGAGAAGCAGGAAAAAACCTATCATGTTCATCAACTTAGAATACAATTAAGTGAAGGAAAAGTCATTACTTTGAAAGGTATAGATTTGAGCAGCAACTATCATTAAATAAACAACACATTGCTATACATCATAAGATACTCGAAAGATGTCACAAGACAGTGTACAAAAGATTTCATCTTCTCCAAGGATCATATGTTGAAGCATGGTAACAGGCAAAGAGCAGAATATAGTGATGAATACACATACAATGGAACAACAGTAAAGAGTAAAGCCATTTTCTGTCACAACAAAAGATTAAGTAACAAATGCTACAAGTGTGCATTATAAACAGTAGTGAAGGATTAATGAGAAATGATTGGAGGAGAAAAGAAATGTTTTGAGTTATGTTAAAAATATCAATCTTGAATCATAAGACAGTATTTGGATGTCTCAGAACAGTAACACTGCCCATCAAGAGTATAATTTACAAACAAGTCATATAAATCTATGTGCAATAGTTTGAGGAAAAGTATGTTTACTACAATGGAACATCATGAGTGCATACCATTTTCTGATGTTCATTATACAAGCACATACTGTCAAGCAGTATAAAGGTATACAATGTTACAAGTTTTACTGAGACAACAATGCAATGTGGGTTATTCAGTATTAATATTAAATGGAACATATGTCTTTCATTGGCAGTCCTTATTTGCAAAGATACAAAAAAATAGATTTTGCATAGATATAAAACCAAAGTCAAACAAGGAATAAGTGCTACTGAGACTGCATTAAATATCAAAACATAGTTTTGCCTTAAAAGACATTATGAGTTACTTTGAAATGAAGGCATGTAAAAGACAGTGGGCTGCGAGCTGTGACAATTTTGTGAAAATAAAACAGTTGTAGATGCTCAAGGAAGTAGATTTTGCATGACCAAAGTTCAATCACAAAAGACCAAAGGGCAGTCATGATGCAGTCATTTTATGGAATGTTGCTCTTACTTTATAATAGAGCAAAATACAAACAAAAGCTTATGTTACAATAAAGACATCAAATCCAATCATAATGGAGGACAGTATGGTTGAATTTCATATTCAAGGCAGTATTTGATTTGCAAATCCATAAGTAACTGTCCAAGCAATAAGCAAGAATTCATGAAAATATCCAAAGCAGAGCGAGTTTTTTAAAAAAACACAAAGAATCAAGTACCCAGAATTACCACAGCAGCCACGACCTTCAATATAGAGAGAATTTGTGATTCTTTTATAAAATATCATTGATATGTTGTTCGTTGAGCTATAGAAAAAGTGCATACAAAGGATCAAATACACCAGGAATGAGTGCTACAGTCGTGGCCAGTGATGACACAATATTATACAAAAAATTTTGAACAAGGGCAAGGTAATGATGGCAGGGGTTGTGTAAATACTAAGTATGAGGAGTACAGAGAAATTTATGTATTATATACACCCATAAGAGAACCCAGATCAAAACTGTTTGCCACGGCTAGACTTAAATTATGACAAATGTATATGTTCAGGGATAGAAAGGAAATGGCTTGGGTAACCATCATCTACAATTTAAAAGATTAAAGCAGCTTCAGAAGGTAAAAATTTTCCATTCTTTTGGTTTCGAAATTGAAAGAACAGCATGGGTTTGTGCTAAAGAATGCGAGTTACCTGGTGACGTTGTTCAAATGATGAGTTCGAACTCTTTCCAGCTCCATAGTGGCCAGGTTAAAACAGAATACCAAGAGAATACAGGAGGAACAGAAAGAAGACACAGAATGTATTAGATGTTATCACAGCCGCGCCTTAAGACTTCAAAAAAATGCATTTCTTATGCTTGGTAATATCCAGAGTTGTCAAAATGTAAAAAGCGAGCTTCATTTTACCTATTTTGTTCAAGAATATCTTAAGATATCATCAAAAATGATAGAAAATGGTCGAATTCGAGCTTCAAACCCTCCACGGCGGCAGCTAACTTCCCCAGAAGTTTCCGAGTCGAATGTTTCAATAGATTGTTGAATTTACTTATTCAAGCGTTCGGGTGCAATCTGATTGACGACGGTATTTGGCACGCCCGGTGGGACTCTGAATCACTTTTCAGAGCAAAGTTTTACAGTTCAAGTTGCTGTTTGGTATATACAGCAGTTTATTCTAGCCTTTCAAAGGATTATTTTCATATACCTGGCGACTCCATTTCTCAGTTTTAGCAAATCAAGTGCACACAGCTTATGAGAAAAATTTAGACACGAAGTTCTTCTTCGTTTGAGTACTTGCAGTTGTCTTCGCCAAAGAGAATAGGGAGGACAGCCAAGCGAACATCTGGTAAATCTACAAGAAAATGATCAGTTTCTCTGATTCAAAGAGTAGAACCAATAGTTTATACATCAAAAAGAAGAGGCAGATCATTAACAAGGCAGCCAAGTTCTTTCTCAGCTTCACCAAGTTATAGAGTATCGGTTCAGCCTGTACCGATTATACAAGCAGCAAATTTTAGAACAACAGTAGTTCTGATGGCGGCTAGAGCACATGCTTTTATTCCGTTTGATGGGGGAAGCCCGTTAGATCTAGCTCTGCATGATGATATACCAGTGGCAGCACTCCAAAGTCTGCCTTTCTTCACTGGTGAAGATCAAACTACGCCAATTGAGCACATTAGAGACGTAGACTCATTATGTGGAGTTCACCATGTGACTCAAGAGAACATGGCCTTGAGATTGTTAGCGACGTCATTCAAGGGTAAAGCATCTCAGTGGTTTCGTGGCTTACCAGTTCATAGCGTCCCGACATGGGATGACTTAGGAGACAAGTTGACAAAGCAATTTTCAGATAAGTCCGATCATTTATCTCTAGTTGAACAAATGACGACTATTAAGAGAGCGCCACAAGAACAAATGATGGACTTTAATTTCAGATTCCAAAGGACATGGGATCGAATTCTAGCAATGGTAAGGCCCACTCCTGACCTCGTTTTTCTTTATTTTCTTAGATCATTGCATAGTGATATTGCCTTAATGATACAGTCAATGGGTGGGTTAACCTTACCAGCAGCATATGACATTGCCATTAGAGCTGAAAATAGCCTCATACAAGCTGGTAAACTTGCCCCAAGACCCCCTATGCCAATTTTCCCTGAGGTACAGCCATATATGCCCATTCATGTACCTCCAATAGCCGCTATACCTGTTGTTCCAGCCTTAGGTTTCCAAGCAGCAGTACAAAATAGTGTTGTTCTAGCAAATTTTGATTTGCAAGGTCTAAAAAATACCCAACAGCAGCTAATGAATGACCAACAGTAAATGGCCAAGTTACTTCAAACTATGAGTAACAATTTGGTAAGTCTTAAAAACTAGCAAGGTCAAAATTTTAGGCCTAATCAGTCATCCTTTCAAGCAAATAGGCCTACCTATCAAGTTGATTACCAAGGACAGAAGAGGAATTTTAACTTTAGGCCTAATCAACCATTTAACCCAGCTGCTGCTAGCTCTTCAAAAGAGTTGATGCCAATACAAAACAACTTAGCGCAGGATTATATTTGGTATTATCCCTGCAATCAGCCTCATATTCAGGCTACTTGCATGAACGGGGTGATTAATCAAGCACTCATGCTGCAAAATAGTTATGCTGCTTCTGAACAAATAAATAAGGAGGATAGTAATCAGCAGGGTGAACAAATGTAGCAAACCGACCTTGACGTTGCCATGATGAACTGGCAAGGAAGTGAGTTTTGCGGAGTTAATCATGCGCAAAGTCAAAATCAGTCAGCTACTTCTATTGCAGCCAATACGAGGGCAAAAAAGAGGGCATTTGACCTTAGACAACAAGCTGTCCCTGATAAACAACAAGCAGAAAGAGACAAACAGCCTGCTATTCACCAGAAAAATCAAGATTTTACAGCCCAATAGGGGCAGGTTCAGCCTTCAACAGCTCAGAATGTTCATGTTTTAACAAGACAGCAAGCTGGACCATCAAAGAAGCAGCCCAAAGTTCAATTTTAGCCTCAAGCAGCTCAAGTAGATGTTGTTGTTCAAAAGGTACAGTCAAAGGTTGGTGCTTCTTCTTTCAATATCGTTGAGCATATGAAAAAAACAACTGTTGGCATCACCATGATAGATGCATTACGCTTTCCTGGACAAAAAGAAAGCTTGCAGGAGGCATTAGCTAAAATATCAATTTCTGATGAAGTGAATACAGAACAACCAAGAGTTCTTGCAAATAGTTCAGATCAAAAGCAAGGACAGCCAGCTAAAGAGGTAAAACCACTTCCTTTTTATGTTAGTTTGATAATTGGTAAGAATATAGTGCATAACTGCATGATCGACAGTGGAGCAAGCAGCTCAATCGTGCCCAAGCAGCTAGTAAACAAGTTAGGTCTCAAGTATGAACCTTTGTCAAAAGGGGTAGTTCAATTAGACGGTACAACTATTAAGTCTGTAGGAGTTATCAAAAATCTACCCCTTACATTGCATACCTGTCCAAATTTTCAAATACCACAGGACATTTATGTTATTGATCTCCCACCTTACTTTGCCATTTGCTTATCTAGATATTTCATTGCAAAGTTAGGTGGTTATTTGTCATCAAACTAGTCTCACATGTTTTTCAAAACCAGATACGATACCAGAGTTACCATTAAATCAAAACCATTAGCTAAAGACCATATTGAACCTTATGTTCTGAACCCCATAAATGCAAACCTAGCTTTCCATGATCAGGAGGATCAATCCACGACTCTCAACCCCACTGTACCTATAGAAGGCATACCAGACATAAATCTAGATGAGTGGGCAGCCGAGAATCACGAGGTTGATCCATTCAATCTCATAGAGGAAGTAGGTTTGGGCATTTATATGATTCAAGAACCTAATGTAGTTATTCCAAATCTAGTCAAGGAAGAAAAACAACAAGTACATCAGTTTGGACAGCTTTGGAAGCTTTATTTTGACGGTTCTAGGAGTAAAATTGGTGCTGGTGGAGGAGCTGTTCTGATTTCACCTGAAGGAGACAGGTATTATTCAGCGTTTAGATTTTCTTTCAGTTGTTCTAACAATGTTGCTGAATATGAGACATTAATACATGGCTTAGAATGGGTCAGAAAAAGGAAAATTAAGTGCTTGCAGATGTTTGGCGATTCATAATTAATAGCAAATCAAGTCAGAAATTTGAATTTAACAAAGAATGATTTGCTGAAATTGTACAAACATCGTGTTTGGGACCTAATTGAGGATTTTGATGCATTTAATCTGCAATTAGTGCCCAGACTTCAGAATAAGCAAGCTGATAAACTTGCTGCTCTAGGGTCACAGTTTGACATTCCAGCTGAAATTCACAATGTGGAGGTACAATAGTACGTGAAGGTAGTTGTTAGACCTTCAGTACCTGATAATAACATAAGTTGGCAGATTTTTGATAGTGATGAACAAATATGCCATTTTTTGATGGAGGAGGCAGAGTTTTCTGCTGGAAACCAGCGCAAGTTTGATCAGCAATATGGTGATCAAATCATGCAGTTAAAATCTAATAAACTGCCGAAGGATTTGGTGACTCTTGAGTCAATTTTCAATAATGATGACCAGGTTAGAAAAGACAAATCCGGTATCACAGTGAAGCAAGAACATTATGAACAGATAGAAATATTCAAAGACAAGCTCCTTAAGCTTGGGAAGATCTGCACAAAGGAGGAGCAACAAGCATTCATCTTGCTTTGTCAAGAATTCAGCGACATATTCGCTTGGCAGTATGGAGATTTGAAGGATTTTAATCCTGAATTAGCTCAGCATATAATTGAGCTCGAACCCAATGCAAAACCGGTAAGACAGAAGCAGAGGCCTCTGAACCCGAAGTTAGAACAACTGATGAAAACATAATTAAATAAGTTGATCGAAGGTAGCATAATATTTCCAATCAAGCACACTTCTTGGGTGTCAAATTTGGTGCCTGTCAGAAAGAAGAGTGGGGAGATAAGGTTGTGCATTGATTTTCATGATCTAAACAGAGCTTCACTCAAATATCACTACCCGTTGCCTTCAATGGAACAAATATTGCAGGTTGTTTCAGGATTAGAAAGGTTTTCATTGCTGGATGGGTATTCAGGTTATAACCAAATCTTGGTCAAGGAAGAGGATCAATATAAGACAACCTTTACCACCAAGTGGGGTACGATGGCTTACAGAAAGATGTCGTTTGGACTGTCAAACGCAGGAGCCACCTTTCAGAGAGCGATGGACATGGCTCTCCAAGGTTTGATTAACAAATTTGTTCTTGTTTACCTGGATGACATTACTATTTTTTCACGTAATGTTGATGATCATTTCAGTCATCTTAGACAGATTTTTGAGAGGTACAGAGAATATGGAATCCTTGAATCAAGAAGAGAATTTTGTTGTACACAAAGGTAAGCTCGTGGGTTATATCGCTTCTCAAAAGATGGCATTTCTATTGACCCAGAACGTATTGCAGCCATACTGGCCTTACCACTGCCCGCTCACAAAAAGGGTTTGCAGAGCTTCCTGGGAAGAATTAACTTTGTAAGGAGGTTCATTCCAAATGTTGCAGCTTTGTTACAGACATTGACAACCATGCTAAATAAAAATATTCAATTTAGTTGGTCAAAAGAGGGAAAGAGCAAATTTTGAATCGACAAAGAGAATTTGCAAGATTCTACTCTTATAAATCCTGATTTTGAAAAGGATTTCATACTGTACGCATTCGGAGGAGTGGATACCATCTCCGCAATGCTCTATCAACAAAATAATGAAGGTATGGAACAACCCATAGCTTTTTTCATTTAAGTCTTGCATGACTATGAAACAAGATATTCATTCATTGAGAGGCATGTACTTGCTGTAGTTAGGAGTTTGAAGAAATTCAGACATATGCTGTCTAATAATAAGATAAATCTGTTGGTAGCTCACCCAACAGTCAAAGAGTTTCTACTGAATAAAGATATTAATGACAAGCGAGCAGGTTGGATAACCAAAGTCATGGAGTATGACATTAGCATTAAGGTTACCAAGCTTGTTCGAGGTAAAGGACGCATCACTATGTAAAATGAAAGAAACAACAAAGGAAGCAGTTGTCAGCAGCTTTTGAAAAATGAAGATGAACTCAAGCTGTTTCAGCTATTCCAAATCGTGACCGATTCATCAAATGGTCCATTATTTGTATACTGGAGATTGCCCAGAAGGTATGGATAAGTCTAAACAAAGGTATTATAGATTGCAGGCAATTCCTTATGCAGTAATAAATGATGTTTTGTATAAAAAGGACTTCAATGGAGTATTCCTCAGATGTATTAACCCAAATCAGATTGAAAGAATTCTAGAAGAATTCCATGATGGACCTAATGGAGGTAATTTTGCACCTCGTACTACAGCTTTGAATATTATGAGGGCAGGCTACTATTGGCCAGATCTTTTCAAGGATGCTTATACTTATGTCAGGAAATGTACTAAATGTTCATTGTTTGCAGGCAAACAAAAGCTAGCAGCTCTGCCCCTGAATCCAATTTAGGTTGAGCAACCATTCAGAAAGTGGGGACTTGACTTTATCAATCATATTAACCCACCATCAAGTGCAGGTCACAAGTGGATCTTGACAGCAATAGATTACTTCACAAAATGGACGGAAGCAATTGCTCTAAAAGATTCAAATGAAACATCAATCCTAAATTTTTATCAAGACATTGTTTCCAGGTTTGGTACATGTGAATCCATTATTTCAAATAATGCTTTAGCCTTTGTTGGCTTGAAAGTTTCAAATTGGTCAGTAAAGAATAACATTTATTTGAACACTTCGTCCAATTATTACCCTCAGGGTAATGGATAGGCAGAATCAACAAAAAAAAATCTGATAAAGATCCTTAAGAAGACAATTGAAGATAATCAGAGGTCATGGCATGACAAGCTTAAATTATCCCTTTGGGCTGATAGAGTTACACCAAAATGATCAACAAGTTCTTCACCATATGTTTTGGTTTATGGTAAGGAGGCCAAGCTGCCTATATCAATAGAGTTCCCAACTCTAAGCTACATAAAGGAATTGGAGTTACTTGAAGAGGAGCCAATGCAAGTTAGGCTTGCTGAGTTAACAGAGTTGGATGAGAGCAGGAAAGAAGCTTTCAGAAAGCTTCAGATCCATCACTCTCAGATGAAGAAGACATTCGACAGAAAAACAGTTGCACAAATTTTCAATGAAGGTGACTTAGTTTTCAAATGGGATGAGTTGAAGAGTAGGCCTAGAAAACATTCTAAGTTTGACGCCATGTGGGATGGCCCATACATTATAACAGCAAGGAAAGAACATAATGCTTTCCAGCTCTCAAAGCTGGATGGTGAAGTACTACCAATCCATGTCAATGGGATTCATTTGAAGCAGTGTCATTAAGCTTCAAGCTTACTGCTGTACATAGTAGAATAGTTTTCAAGTTTTAGTATGCTTTCAATAAGTTCCTATTGGCACATTTCATTTCAGCTTTGTCTAGTTTTCAATAAGTGCATTTGCTGCACCTGGTTTTCAAATTCTGTCATAAATAGGATTTCAATAGTTTCTTTCAATTTGTGTTTTTGAAGCTGAGTTACATTTTTTCTAAATTAAAACAAAACAAGAGCAGGACTCCATGCCCAATGGATCTTCTAAGCAACTGGTCTATTGTGTTTAGTAGGCAAACACTCTGCAGAGGTCGCCAAGTTGTTACCTATTTTTCACTCCAAGCTCAAACAGGTAGAGCCGAATGAAGTTCATCATTTATAGGTGCTGAAAATATTCATGTTTTGTTGATTAAGTGTTCATTGATCATCATTGAGATCCTCTTACATATGAGTCATAGTTTGTTGTGCAAACGTTTAAAACAAAAAATTGAGAAAATTTGCATAGTGATGCTTTTATTCATTTTGTGAAATGCTAAATTTCTCACAAGCCACGAGAGTAACTGAGTTTGTTTCTGAAAATCAAGAGATGAATACAAAATTTAAATGGACAGACTACACTTCTAAAAATAACATAAGTGTAAAAAAGAGAAGCAATTCATCATTGCCTGTAATGATGAATCACTTTCTTTGGTGCTTCTAGCTATCGTGCATCTAAGAAGCTGCAGCCTCACTTCATCGCTCCATGTACCTGCAAAGTCATTCAGGAAATGGTATTAGAGTTATACTCTAAGCAATGGTGACTTACTTTCTGCCCTACACCTATGCTACAAACAGGAATGTAATTTGCGTTGAACCAAGCATTCATCATATGATTGCAAAACATCAAGAGTAAAGACATAATTCAATGGAAGCTTTCAGCCTCTTTTATTTTGCTAACGTGTTTGTTTCAGTGTCCAGGAATAGGTCATCATGTTCGAGTTCATTTCATCACATATGTGGAGTAAAACGGGCTGCCACAAGGGTTGAGCTCGGCATATCAAAAAGGATATACTCATAAGTTTCATACACAAGTTCATTAATATTGATAACAGTCATTAACAGAGTTGTTGAAATTCAAGGATAATCATATAAGCAGCCTTATTTCAAGGAAATTCAAAAGAATAGTGTGAAGAACTCATCAATTTCGATAATACTTTGTTCAGCTCTGCTTCATATTTTTACGTTGCATTTTAATCAAATGTAGAGCCTCTTTACATTTGAAGAGAGATAGAGTATTCATGTATTTGAGTATTCATAGCTTCAAAAGCATGTAGTAGTCATGCATTCGAGTTCAAGAGAAGTAGGAAAAAACCTTTCATGTTCATCAACTCAGAATACAATTAAGTCAAGGCAAAGTCATTACTTTGAAAGGTACAGATTTGAGCAGCAACTATCATTAAATAAACAGCACATTGCTATACATCATAAGATACTCAAAATATGTCACAAGATAGTGTACAAAAGATTTCATCTTCTCCAAGGATCATATGTTCAAGCATGGTAATAGGCAAAGAGCAGAATATAGTGATGAATACACATACAATGGAACAGCAGTAAAGAGTAAAGCCATTTTCTGTCACAACAAAAGATTAAGTAACAAATGCTACAAGTGTGCATTATAAACAACAGTGAAGGATTAATGAGAAATGATTGGAGGAGAAAAGAAATGTTTTGAGTTATGTTAAAAATACATGTCTTGAATCATAAGACAGTATTTGGATGTCTCAGAATAGTAACACTGCCCATCAAAAGTATAATTCACAGACAAGTGATATAAATCTATGTGCAACAGTTTGGGGAAAAGCATGTTTGCTACAATGGAACAACATCATAGTAATTTTAAATAAATAGTAGTACAGAGAGGTATATTCAGTATTGATTAGCCAAATGACTGTCATTGTTGTCAAAGCCAATCAATTGCACAGATAAGCAAATTCAAGTTAACGATCTATATCAAAAATGCAGTGTCAAATCTGTCAAAAAAGGATATTCCATTGAAGATGCAATAATTTGGATTAGTCACATAAATATGTACTGTGACAATACTATGAGCAGTATCATGAAGGAGCAATCATATGAAAGGATAGCTATTCTCTAATGAGAACAGTTAGATGCATCTAGTATTATCAGAAGGCATGAGTGTTAATGGATGAGACAACAGCTAATGATCCTTTTAGAAATATCTTGATCTAGCATGATATTATTATAGCAAAGATGATTTTGACGCTACTGGCTACTATTACATGGTATTTAAAGAGAAGAGAATATTCAGAAAGGGAAAAGGAAAGGAAAAAGGATCTTGGTACAAAGATCTTCATTATTTTATGTTGTAAGTTGAATGCCAGTGAAACTTTTCTTCAAAATGTTAAGGAAAGCCGTGAATACAAGTGAAATCTTCAAATTCTCAGAGATTTTCGAAGATAGAGGCCAGTATTAATAAACCCAGAATGAAGGAAAATTCAGCCTTTCAACAATTTAGTATTTTCTTTGTGTGGTTTTTATATCATATGCAGAAATAAGGAAGCTCGCGTTTGTACAAGGGAGAAGCAAATATTACCCAGAATGCTTCCAGTCGTGGCCAGTAATGATACTATTATATAGAAATTTTTGAACAAAGGCAAGGTAATAATGGCAGGGGTTGTGTAAATACTAAGTGTGAGGAGTACAGAGCAATTTATGTATTACAGCATGTATAATGTATTCACCGAGATCAAATTATCAGCAGCGACCTAAGTATTCAATGAAGTGCTTTGAAAATGAACAAGAGTGCTCAGATCTGTACAAAGAAGACTTACCAGGTAATTTTTTAGAGAATCTTCAAGAAATCGATAGAAGGCAGCATTATGAATGTTATGAGAAATACCCAGATACAAAACAAAATACCCATAATGAAATGCTAGTGTTTTTCTCAAGTTCGCTCAGAAATGTTTTTGTGATGTTAAAGAAACAAATTTCTCTTACCCATTTAAGGATTTTAGTCCAAAAATATGAATGGCAGAATGATTTTATCAGTTTTAGCTACAAGAGCTCCAGAATCATTTAGGTATGCACTTATAAATGGCAGAAGAGATGATATATATTTTCCACGAATTTCTATATTGGAGAATATTAACAGAAAAAGAAATGAAAGTCTAGTTTACCTTTGTCATTTTGAGGGTGACCAAGATTGAAGTAGAGGATTTGAAAAAACTCAGTGATATCTAGTTCTATTTCCAGCTCTTATAGCGACCATGACCAGCAGTGATGCAAAGTTCTGAGACAAAGAAATAATCTGAGAAAAACATCCAGTTAAATAATGGTTGTGGGCGTATGGATAAAATGATTCAAAATGGTAAAAAGAGATTTGCATTTTATGAAAGAACAGAGCCATTCACGATTTTCACCTGTTGAGGTTCTTCAAAATAGAAAAAGCATAATAAATTTGAGCATTAGCATCATGGAAATTCTAGAAACCCTCTCATGGCGGCCGACTTCCTCCAAAGCTTCTCAAAAGTCAAAAGACATAATGATTTTAGGGTTCATGTTTTGCCTTATTCATTCGCCCTAAATTCATTTTGATACTTTTGCAAATGATTTTCAATAATCATTGTTTTTTATTCTCCATGGTTAAGTGGTCGGCCTTGTCAAATAATAATGAAGTTGGGTGTAAGGTTTTATGGCCGAAAATTTAAATCATTTCCTAATATATGCTGAGTGAAGTGTATAAAGCTATGACAGGAAATTCAATTTTTGCAAAAGGGTTAAACATTTGTTTATTTGCATTAAATCTTGTAAACTAATTAATTAAATGATATTTCTTAAATCATTTAATTAATTTAGTATTTTAAAATGCAAATAAATGAATGTTTTTGAAGCTGAGTTATAACTATTGTTTGAAGATCATAATGTGAAATGAAATAAATTAGCTTTATTTTTCTTTATTCTTATTTGCATAAATAATGTAAATAAATTAATTGAATGATGAAATAAATCATTTAATTAATTTATCATCTAAATGCAAATAAGAACATTATGTAAAGCTAGGACATGTATTTCTCCAGTTCTACATCAGTTTCAACTGAAGATTGATCATGCATGGATTGAGTTCAAGATATTATGGGCGGATTGGTAAAAACGAGGCAGTTTTGCATGCTTTAAGCCACTTTTTCAGGGAGTTGCAGTTCAGTTGGAATAGTGCATGTATCAGTTATGACTTGGCAGTGAGTTTGAGCTTGATTGGACTTATTTTTGCATGGTTTTGGGCCTCCTTTTCAGAGATATTTTCTTCTGCTCGGATTTGGCTTTGGAATTATCACCCTTTCTTGGAGTTGGACTTTCAGTTCTTTTTGCATGCCTTTTGGAAAGGTTTTTTGTATATATTGAAAAACTTAACTGTTTTTCAATCTAGTTCTTGTTTTCTACCTTTGCCTTCAGCAAAGAAGATCATCTTGTAACTCAGCTTTCAGATTAATATAGCAGTGTTTTTTACAGGTTCAAAGTGTGTAATTGCAAAAGATTCCTTTGAGTTTCAGTACTTTAGAGTTTGCCTTCTAGATTTTGAGCATCGTTTTTGTGAAGAATTTGATCGAAGAATTACTGTGTTTCAGTTCTGAAACCTCTGATTTTTTCTGTCTTTTTCACATATCTGTATGCAATTTAGTTTAAGTTCACTGGTTATGCACTGTGCTTATTAATTGGTTAATAAATTTTGTCGTGAAAACCTCATTTTCCCTCAATATTGCATTAGATCAAAGCCTCTGTTTAAATCATTCAAGTGATTAAATTATTGAATCTGGTTGTGCAGATTAGAGTTTTGAGAAGTTTATTGTGAGTCATAATTGCAAGTCATTATCATTTAGGTGCAATCACCTCTCGTAGCTTTAGAATTTCAATTCAAGCAAGCTTTTTATCTCTTTCCCAGCCAAGTCAGTTAGTTTTTAGGAGGTTTTCATCAGGGAACCAGCCCTCTCTGGAGATTGATTCTCAGTTTTAGGCAGCCCACAGGCCTGAGAATCATTCCATGTTTCAACAGATTGCTGACTTTAACTATTCAAGCATTCGGGTGCAATCTGAATTGACAACACTTATATGAAGATCAAGATTTTGGGGAAGGGAATTATTTTTCTATGGAAATGAAATTCCAAAGTGGCTTCATCATCAAATGCAAAATAAAATGGACAAGTACACTACTTCAAACTCACCTTTAATGGATATTCATATTTCAATGGACCAGAACATGAGATGCGTAGGGGTTATTTTCTGCTTTGTTTCATATGAGAAGGATAGTGGTATTGATGCCACTGTTATCAGAGGTGGACTCGAAATCTTTAGAATTCAAATTGTGAGGAACAGAGGTGAAGATGGTAGAGAAAATGGTAGAGATGAGCTTCATCTTTTCATTTGCAGTGAAAAGCACGATTTTGTGAGAAGCTTGCAAGATGGGGACAGGATTTGTATTTGGGCACACCCATCACATCCATATCCACGAATATGGTGCAAAAAGGGTGGAGTTCATTTGCTATGCAGAAGGCAAGGTCAAGAGAAGAAAGTCTTAGAGCATGAAAACAATTTATATAGTAAACTCTTTCTGGACTTGACATGGATACAATGGAGTTGGATTGCATGGAAACATCTGCCCATAAATTTTGGAATTCACCGTCTTGCTGCTTATGACCTTTGTTGGGTCTCTATTCTATGTCCCTTGCATCACGTACCATGGGGTTGCAGCTTGGAGTTCTAAGAACGTGGTCTACATGGTAAATTGGAAAGGAAGGGAATGGGATGGAGTCCAGAGGAATGATTTGAAATAGAACCGGTGGGTGGCTCTAAATGGAATGTAAGAAACTATTGGATCAAACAAAAATAAATATTAATTCCAAATTAATGGATTGTAGGGAATTCAAGCCATAGGTGGAGCAATTGGAAGAACCAAAAAAGCAGTGAGGTAGATATATATGTGGGAAATAGATGGTTGGAATGGAGAAGGCTATTGGCTGATGGGCGATCAGAGCTGTTGATAGAATTGGGAGTGAGAGCTATAAAGAGATCAACAACAGATGTTCATGTAAAAATGATTTCAATATATAGAATTTGGGATTATAAATCAAGATCATCATATTTAGGGAATTTCAAACAATCAAGCATAGTATTGAAAAAGAAGAGGATAGGATGTGCATAGAGTGGGAAGAGAAATGAGTCCCTAACTCTTTCAACAAATGCAATTGGCAAGACAAAAATCCAAAATGTGGTATCATGAATTCAAGTTGATTACAGGTGTGTTCAAAATGTTGCAATGTCAATGTGTTGGAACTATTACATCAAATGTGCAACTGATCGGTATTAAACTCCAACTCAATCACCATTGTAAGCACTGATAACATGTGCTAGGTTACAACACACTTTCTACATGAAAATTGAGGATACTCCAAAAACATTTTGACAAAATGGCTTGTAAAGATGTGGTTTCATGGACTTCCAATGATTGCAAAGTTACGCTTTAGGGATGGAGATTTTTACCCCAGGGGGTCTTTAAAACTCTTTCTTTGGCTACAAATTCCATTGAGGGTAATAGTAAGTGAAAAATAAAGCACAGAGATAGGTGCTAATAAAGTACACTCCAATATTCTAAAATGAATGAAATATGAAGCATGGTGCTTGGGAATTTAATTGGCATTCATAATTCTAGTGATATGCATTTCTTTCAAGCCGAGTTAGCTAAATTTCAGATTGATAAAAAGAATTACCAATAAAAAATTTCCGATCGATGTGAACCATTCCCACCATCTCAAACACGTTATTCTTGTGAA